>BJBW01003732.1:72772-166190 GCA_004320125.1 Scolopax mira | reverse complement strand
AAGAAGTTCCACCTAAAGATGAGGAGGAACTTCTTTCCTTTGAGGGTGGCAAGAGCCCTGGAAGAGGCTGCCCAGAGAGGTGGTGGGGTCTCCTTCTCTGGACACATTCCAAACCCATCCAGACACATTCCTGTGCAACCTGCTCTGGGTGGACTCCAGAGGCCCCTTCCAACTCTGTGTGATTCTGTGACCAGAAGTTATTCTGACACAATTTAAAAAAAAAAGGGCCTTTGGGGATGTAAAACTGAGTTATAACTGCTGAGGGAGGTCCTTACATTTGAAGAGGCTAAGAACAAAGCCTTTTCATATCTTTGCAGGCTTCATGAGGTAAGACAGTAGCTTAGGCTTGATAGGGTTTCACCAGGCTGGACACAGTCACTCAGATCTTCCCACCTAGGACCTCTTTTCCTCTGTTCCCCTGACTTGCCTGCTATTGCCAGTCTTTTAAGAACTGCCACATCTCTATCCTCTCTGTATGGGTGCTCCATAATCTCCTGAGCAGGGAATGGATGTCTCTTGAATGAGCTCTGAAATACAGCTATGGTGACATCATTTCATTAAAAAGGTGCCAATATGAGATGCTCAGGAAATTCAAAAACATTTGTCTACTGTCCTGGCTAAAAATAGATCACTTAAAATATTGTGTTGGGTTGTAACCAAGAGTAGAAGTAGACACATCTCAGCCATGGGCAGATAGTGGAGAAGTTTCTAAGGAAGATAATTCTCCCAATCCAGACACATTGTTAAAGATGATGGTTTTCACTTTACCAAAAAAAAAAAAAAAAGAACATTAGAAACACAAACTACTGGGGGGAAAACATCTTAATATACCTCATTAACCATCTAAACATATGTCAAATTTACCTAATGACATACAGTCATTACAATGACATACCTAATGACATGGGTAGGAACTATTAATTTCAAGGGCTGAATCACCTAGTAATAGGAATAAAGGAATATTGTAGTGGAAGTCTGTGTAAGACAGTGGGTATGGGCTAATGCATCTAAAACTGTCAGAATGCTATGTTTGTTCTCCTTTTCGGCAGTTCATATGGTTACATTATAAAATAGATCATCATCAATTCCCCAAAAATCTCAAAACGAGTTGAGAACTTGTGTTTCAATGAGAGCTTGCTATAGGAGACATAGACTCTAATTTAGGCTCATCTTTTGCTGTAATGACCATAGAATCCGTAGTGTTTAAATAAATGCAGACAGTTTGTAAAAGAACTAGCTAGTGGTGAGACTTTGCCTGTTTGTCCCATTTTGTCTATGGAAAATAGTGAAAATAGGCTTTTTACACTGGAAGTTATAATCAGCAAAGAAAATTATGAATTAAAACAGCCTTACCGAAGATTAACGTCTGGTGTGTTAGGGGACTAAAGAACCTAATCTCTACTTGCTTACGAATATATGACAGCAATAACGATTGTGCAAGAGCAAAGGGAAGGGATTCTTAATCCGAAATCTCTGTTATTCACAACTTGGTTACCTCCTGTAGGGGTTTGTGTGTGTGCATATGTGTAAATTTGGCTTAAGCTTAGAAATCTTGCTGATGTTCTATATGTGATAGTAATGTACTTCCCTACAAGTAAATGGAGTCATCATATTTCTTTTTTTTTTTTCCCCCTATTTTCTCTTTCCCTAGTTTCCTATAGGGGAAAATATTTTTGTTCCTCTGTGGCCTCTACTAATCAGGGTCATATTTCTTTCTATACATTATGGGCCTGCATGGATACCAGGGTATATTTTATAACTGATATCGCTGAAGATGGGATCGGGCTTTTACATATAATAGTAATCTAGAAAGCTAAAACAAGGAAAATAATGTAAAATCTCACAATAATCATGATCTTTTAGATATTGTTGTAATAATAATAAATGTAGTTATTTTTTAGAAGTTCCTAAATTGAGAAAAAGAATTCTACTAAAATAGTAGTTACACAATATGTGTCATTACTTCATTCACTCTAAGAAAGAGACATTATGAGGACACATAAAAATGAGGAGGCTTTGAGGTCACAAGCTTGGGCTGATAATGCAACAATCCAATTTACTATTAATTGGGTTTAATGAGTACTCAGAGAGTATGTGCTACTGCAGGGCCTCCTATGCACTGCGACATATGGAGTCCTTTGTACCCAAATTAAGTAGGTGTACATTGTGACAGAGGCAGGAAAATTATAACTCTATTTACTGCTTAGCATCATAGCAAAAAAAGACACTAATGACTGCACATTGCACAAGATTGTAAAGAACAGTTTTGATGAAGTAAATATTAAAATTTAAGTTCCTTGTAAATATTGTTGAAAGCATCCTTTTCAAACTGTCTACATTGTTACATTCAATTAACTCCAGTTTACAAGATTCTTGACACAGATTTTTCTTTAAAAGATATTATTATTGTGTATTTTGCCTTTTCTGATCTATTATGAAGAGTGCTTTTGACTATTATGAATTCATTAGCATGATGTAATTTATATTTAGAGTGTACAAATAATCTCTGACCTCAGCAGAGCTGAATGAAAACAGCACCATGTAGCTCTCAAGGCTATGCTGGAGAGTGATATTTTTCTGTAATTAAGACTCACAACGGAGTAGGAGACAGGACTCCTCTCCATACAGAGCTATATACGAACGAAAGACATGATCTAACCCTGTTTCCTTTCTCAACATGTTGCCTTTCTCATCATTAAAGGCTAAACCCAAATCTAACCTGAGGTCTGATCTGCAGACCCTCATTGCAGGGCTGTCTCCATGTGCTGGAGAAAGTGGTGTGGAGAGAGATGCTGAATTTGAAATTAATAGTAAATCCAAAGGTGTAAAATTTACAAACCATTGCTTTCTGTAATTAACACTACCCAGAGACTCATCGTATTCTCTACCAAAGGAGTGTTACCCCAAAAATCCTAAAGATACCCAGGTGACCTGCTTTTCACTTTGGGACCTCTCTGTGCTTCAGGTTCAGTCCAAGGATGAGTGGATCTTGAGGGTAGCAGAGAGTCTCTTCAGCCTGAGGAAATGCCACCAGTGGGTGACATGAAGCCAGGCTAGGTCACCCTCTACATCCCATCCTTGTCCCTGCCCTGGGGGGACACCTGGAGGGACCCCAAGTGTTTCCAGGCTGGTGCTAAGCAGGTGCCGGGCACCCCCATCACTCCCCTGCAGGCTGTCTGCACCAGGTCACATCCTTGAGTATTTTAAGACAACCCTAAAATATGCCAGATTCTGTTCTGGCCTGTGGCCAGGCAAGAGCTGGAGGAATCAGAGTGGGAAAGTGCCTCATGGTGACATTTCCCTCAGCTGCTCTGGGCAAGACCACGGCACAGATGCAGACAGAGGGTGGGGAACGTGGTGGCTGTTCCAAAAATGAGATGCTAGGCTGCTCTGGGATTGCAGTTTTAGGACAAAAAAAAACAACACAAACCCAGGAGTAGCAAATATTTGGCTGAGGGCTGTTCAGCTGGGATTTATCATGGAGGTTTCTTTGTCCGTCTCACCCACCAGTTTTACTTCCTTGAGCGGAAAATTGTTTTTAACCTCGTATGGCTGCTTTTGCACTGATGGTTGGGTGTGAAATGTTGTCATTTCCATAAACCTGGTCTGACAGGGCTTTGTGTCAGCCGTGCTCAGAGTGGGCAGCCCCACAGAGGGCAAGAAAGAAGCAAATTGAGCCTCTGATGGCTCCATTTTAAAATGAAAACTCAACAAATTCTACAAATTGAGTAGTGGTCAGGGTCAGGGGAAGTGCTCTTTCCTGACAGCAGAAGTCCACAGGGCAATCAGAAGGTTATTTAGATCCTGCCCTCTGGAGCTGAGATGCAATTGCCTTGTATTAACATTCATAACTAGACAAATTCCTCGTTATCATAACTTTGGTTCCTCCAAAGATTGGGTTGTTTTGGGTTGGGACTGTTTTTTCTTAAAGAGAAGATCAATAATGTTGGGATGGGACAATTCGAATGGTGGGTACATCACACACAGTGTATAGCATCAGTGGGCATGCTGGTTATGTTAGCCTTTGAGGTTAGAAATGGGGCAAGTTTGGCACCACTACGTAATATAAACAGGGAAGCTACCAAGGGGAGTTTAGCTTGCCCTGCCCAGGCAGGGCAAAAAACCTCATTTTTTTAAAAGGCAAGTAAGTGATCTCCAGGGATGAGTTAGAAGCACTAGAGAAAATGGTATACTTCAACATTACTACCTCCTTCACTTTCCACTCTCTGTGAAGATGCCCGTCAATACTCAGTAAGACATACTGTAAACAGGGAGAGGGAAGACAGAGAAATACTAAAAAACAGATGAGAAGCGGAAGAAAGAGAAGAGGAAGAAAGTATCATTAAAATAATGTTTACTCTGGCTTTCCTGCACCAAGGAAAGGATCTAACAGATAGTGCCAATGCGTGTGCAGTCTGAACCCAAACAATTGTTGTGGTGTGATACATGAAATGGCTGCTCACAGAAGGTGAACTTCTTGGGTATCCGACGTGCTCCCAGAAATAGATTCTGTGAAATATATCTTTTGATGATTTTCCCCCCCCAGCTTGAAAGGAGAGATCAGGCTTAAACACAAAAGACTAGTTAATAAAATATACTTTTTACCAGAGGAATGAAATGAAACCAGAGGATCTTGGGCTGAATTATTTATCTTCTGGAGCATAAGAAATAAGTTTATTCATGATGATGATTGTCTTCTCTTAGTGTTCCAAGAAGTGTGAATCCAGATTGTTCTCTCTCATTCTTGCTCTTGTTCTTTGACCAGCATGGAGTCAACCATCATTGGACTCTATTCCAATCTTGAAGTACTGTTAAGGTGAAGGTTTCAAGACCATAGCATAGGTCTAAACCATATTTAAGAGCACAGAGGTCAGTTCAGACCCCACTTAAACCTCAAAGTCATGTGACCAAGGAACCAACAAAACAGCTTACCAAGGGAGACTTCTGGAGAGGGGGGCAGGCAAAGAGGACACTGATCTTCTCATCCACAGAGATGAGAAGCGTTGAGTGGACGTGAAAGATGACAGACCTAGCAGGAGGCACGCTTTTTGTGTTTTTTTTAAACACAAGCCATGAAGTTGTCATCCATCCAGCTGTAATGTGTAAGCCCCATGCAAGACAGCTCCATGTAGCTGAAAGGAGGGCTACTAGACAGTGGAGTCAGCTTTGTAGCCTGCCATCAGCACAGCTAAACACGCATTGCTGAGGTGAGAATTATGAAGGTTACTTTCCAAGTGGCCAAGGGGACCGTAAACATTCATACAAAGTAGGCATGGGCCCACACCAAACAGCCCCAGCTCTCAGGGGATTTGGATTGCAAGCATCTGATCAGGATCCAAGCTTTGCAGCTGGCTTTATCTCTGCGGTGGCCAAGCCAAGACCCTGGGGTTTGTGGCCACCTGGCACACACTGCGATCCAAGGACAGCATTGTCGATGACCCGCTCTTTTGCTACCTCCAGCTAACAGCCCTTTTTGCACAACATCCCTTGTGTGTCCTGCCTTACTCCGGTATTCTTCCTCTGGCCTCCTCTGTGTTTTTTTGTCTCTCTCTTATTTACACTGGAAGCTCTGTTGCAAGCAATTAAATCTGTTGTGAGCAATTCTGGGTAGAATTGTGCAATTTTGTGGAAAATCCTCCATGGAAAGCATGAAGACTGAACATGGACTTTGTACCTTCCATGCAGGATCTGACAAAGGGAAATAGGCTGTGCTTGTGAAAGAGAAGTGGGCAAGAAGTACATTTAATAAACATACCCAATTCAAATTGGAAGACCTTCTGATGTTTTAAAAGACATAGTAGGGCAGGTTAGCAGTAGGTAGATGCCTGTGGAATCCCAGCCAGAAATCTCCAACCACTCCTGGGGTCAAAGGCTGGACTCTGTAACCGTCTGTGTTTATTCTTTCCACCTCAAATCCCACTGACTAAGTTTCAGATGGAGATTGGCAGCCTTATTGCCTGTGTTTTTTATTCGCTGGGTTGTAATGCATGGAGAATTGCTCAGACTTGCCAAAATACACACTTGCCCTTGTTGCCTCCCCATGGCAGCAATAGCCATGAAAGGAGTTGTGTGATCACCCTGTTCTCAGTAGACTCTCCTTTTCTCCCTGGACCTTGGAAAAGGGCTGAAAGAAAGTGCTGTGCCTCGCCCTAAAAAGTCAGACCAGCATCATGATACTAAATTTTTAGTTTGTTTTTATTTTTTCTTGTCTTCTGTAAAAGAAATAGTCAGATATTATGTCAATATCAAAGAATGCTGACTTTTGCTGAGATTAATTGGCATATTAATTACCAGTAATTAATAAATGCATATAGAGACAGGACAAGTTGAGATTTTATGGGTATGAAATTTGTCCATTAGGCACACTTCACACTCATCAAATCTGATATTTCTGAAGCAGTGAAACTATTGATCTACATTATGGATTCTGCTTGTGAAAATGTGATGTGTATTTAATACCCTCATCTTAAACCAGAACAAGGCAATGCTGAGCTTGCATCTGGAGTTGTCTCGGTTTCCTCTTCTCACTTAATGGCTGAAAAACACATGAAATTTTACAATCTTTTCATCCCTGGTTATAACTGTCTCTGCTTTTAGCTGAACAGGTTTCCTGAATCTATGCTTTGGGCAATAATAATTATATTGTTGACTCATGGTCATGTGAGGAAAAATTCTGTAGATTCCACACCGATAAAATAACTCCAGGGCTCTTATCTGAACTTCTGGAAAAGTGAAGGTTAATAATATTGTCTGAGACAGTCAAGTAAAATCTTCAGTTTTCAACTTTTTGAGAAATAGCTCTGTTCACTGAGAACCGAGTGCTGTGGCAGGTCGTCACGGACTTATAACTGAGCAGTGCACATATTTTTCACGCTGTTCTTCACTGTTCCTAGCAATATGGGAACATACCAGACCAAATTGTCTATACAGACCTTTCATATATAGATCATATATAGATCAGATACAGTATTTACATGTTTTTGAAACAGTCTAGGTATCTAGGTTCCCAGTGATAGTCTTCAAAGTAGTCCCAGATTTGCTCTGTCCGAGCCCTACAAGCATCAAGGGCCTGCCAACATCATCAAAACACTTAATGTTCCTTAAAGTGTGGGTGTAAATATGAAAATTATTCCATTGATACCACCCAGCTTTATGTCTCCACTCACGTGGGAGTGCAGAATATGTCTGACAATGTCTTCAGCTGTTCAGGGGATGAGCACTAACACACTTGTGTTTTTTGCTTGATTATGGGATTAGAGTGGGTGGGAAGGGTTTTGTTTCTTTTTCAGCTCGCATCTCACAAATCCGCCAATATGTTGTCATTGTCTTCCCCACCCGACTGCTGCAGGAATCCCAGCTTTATTACCTGTTCTCATTGCTGACTATTTAATTTTTGAATTAATTCCTTTTTTTTTTTTTTGGCAGAGCAAGATGCAGGGGTGTTGGGCTTTGCAAGGACTGTCCTGGAACATGTGATCCTTGACACACGATTAGTCTCACTGAAAATATGGGGCAATCCATGATCTACATGGGGAATAGCAAGTAGGCAAATTAGAGTGCAAATCTAACATAATGTAGCTTCAGTCAGAAACAGACATCTCCAGGTTTTGCAGTATCACCTACTGAGACCCCAGGAAAGGTTGGAAGGTCAAACTCCAAGCTGTTTCCCTTTCATCTATTTGTGAAGGGCCATGAAATTCTTTGTAGAGAGATTTTAACAAATAATGCTTCAGAAATATATTTTTCCCTAACATCCTGCTCCTTTTTACTTCCAAGTATAAAAGCCAACAACAACTCAGCACGCATGTTTTAAGTTGAATAAAAAGAGCTGGTAAGAATGCATGTTTCACCCCTCCAGAGAGGTCATTATAAAAGAAGCGAGGTTAAAAATAATGTTAGCGTGATCTGCAAAAGAATGAACTCTTCATTTTTCTGCATCTTTTAAGACATTCGGAGATCTCTCTGTGTAAACCCTTATCTCATCCTCCTCCTTTTCCCTTTTGCCCCACACCCAGCCTCTCCATCTCAGAAAACGAAAGTTTTTGGTATCTCTGTCTATATCTAAATGAGGGGACCCTCAGTGTTCTACCAGCTCCATCTTAGGATGAAGTAATTTTCCCTTCTCACTTTTTCTTTTTGCCTCTGGCACCATGTCACCATGGGAAGAAAATCAGGCACTCAATTGTAATGGTTGCAGGGATGGCGCAGGATGCACACTTCTGCTGCTCTCATCTCCATTAACCTGTATTAATGCAGATATTCAGTGAATCCCTGAGAATTTTTAGGAAAAAGCAAATGTTAGTGAGTGTTTAAAGATATCCTGTTTGGTTTTGGTTTTTTGTTTTGTTTTTTTTTTAACCAAACTCCTAATGGATTCAAGACTATCTTTGTCCAAAATGCAGGAGAACACGTCCTGAAATAATATTTGTAAAAGTGTCCTTCTTGACCCTATACTCTTGACTTCCTCCATGGACTGTGGAGTTCATGATAAGCTACTGCTACAGGAAGCTGCTTGCTGCACAGCCTTCTTTTAGGTGGATGCTGAATATCATGTTCAGCAGGGATCAGTAGTGGGACCAGCACTGTTTAACATCTTTGTCAGTGACATGGAGAGTGGAAGGCTCTGGGGAGTCCTTATCATGGCCTTCCAGTGCCCGAAGAGGGTCTACGAGAGAGCTGGGGAGGGACTCTTTGTCAGGAAGTGTAGTGACAGGACAAGGGGTAACGGTTTTAAATTGGAAGAGGGGAAATTTAGATTACATATAAGGAAAAAAATATTTCCTGTGAGGGTGGTGAGGCACTGGAACAGGTTGCCCAGAGAAGCTGTGGCTGCCCCATCCCTGTAAGTGTTCAAGACCAGGCTGGATGGGGCTTTGAGCAACCTGGTCTGGTGGGAGGTGTCCCTGCCCAGGGCAGGGGGGGTTGGAACTGGATTATCTTTAAGGTTCCATCCAACTCAAACCATTCTATGTTTCTATGGTCATCATAGTAAGAAGTTCCCTTCAGGTATATTGGATAGACAGCAGGAACTACAATTTTACCCACTGAGGCACTTCTATAAGCATTTTGCAAGCCTAAAGTTCTTTTAGCATCTAATTTTTAAATGCCAGATCCTAAATACCTGGAGAACTTGAAATGAAGAATTCCCAACCTGAAATTTCAGCATGTGGTACAAATTATTTTAGCAGCAGAGTTATGTTTTCTGGATTCATCATACAGGCTTATTCTAGGTGATGAACTAGTATTTGCTGGCCCTGAGGGCAAGCAGAAACATAGCAGTGGTTTAGTTTAATGGTGATCTCCTGGACAGAACAGGAAAGTCAGAGCTCAGGAAGCTAAATCATTTGTATTATTAATGGACTTATTAGCATAGCTATTAATGCTATCTAAATAATAATCTTATCACAATTATTATTATGATGATTATTAATATTAACACAGTTATGAGCTTTTTGCATATTTTAAGGAGATGTGCTCTGATATACATAGTATCTTTTTATTTTTTCTTCCCAGATACTCACAGTCATCTTCTGCTTTTTCCCACCATTGTAGCTACTGCTTTTCTCTTCTCATCTTCAGTCCATCCTCTCAGTTGTCCTAATTATCACTCTTTTCTCTTACTCCAGGGAATCGTCAGTCTCCAATTCCACAGGATTTGTTCTTGGTGTGTCATGAATGTTGGAGTTGTGCAACCAGGGCTGGATTCACCACATGGAACACTCACTTTCATCCCTGGAACTGGCTGAGGTAGGTGGTGGTGACATAAATTCATGTTCATTCTTGACCTCTTTCTCTAGAAGTCTCATGTGCACAATAGGACAAAATAGCACAGAAAAAGCAGAATAGCACTATTGAACATAATTAAAAGGTGAATATAAGAAACACCACCTTATAACAATTAATATTAAGAAAATAATTCCTATGAAATCTAGGCATCTTCCTGAAATAAAAGTCAAGTTCAATGTGGTTACTGCCTTGGCCACTTAAAATATTTGGCCATGCTGTACTGTGCACTAGATGGACTTTGAAACTACTAATAGGATTTGCATTGACTTCAAAATATATTCCAACATCTTATAAAGCTCCATCTGAGAGAGACAAGGTTCCTGCTGCTTTAGTGTTTGCTGCTTCTGTTCTGGGATGGACTGCATATAAAATGTGGGAGAGCAATATGTCATCTTCAAAAAGACACATATGCCTTCTTTTTAAGCTCCTAGACTCAATTGTAAGAACCCTCTACCTGCAGAAGGACCAGCTATTGAGCCTGGAGCTTCTGCAAAGGAGGCAAGGTAAAAATGACCCCTTTTTCCATTTGCAGTTCAGAAATGACAAGCACAAAATCCATTTGCAAAACAAAAATAACTAGACCTCAAAATTTGACCTTGTGCTTTTCAAGGGTCACACTGCTACCTATGGCTATTTCAATTTATGACCACTTCCCCATCACCTTTAGGCTCAGGTCTCTGACATTCTCTGTCACCATTAGCACCACATGGTATCACACATGCAGCCTCAGAAATGGAATTGCAGGTGGAAGCTGGTGGCTCACACACACACACACACAGATAACAGCACATGCACATACAGATAACAGCTGCATCTGGTCCCAAAGCTACCCAAGTGCTACCTTCCAATAGGCATTCCAACATGCCATAGACCTTGTCTATGAGACAAGGAATTATTTTTTAAATTGTATGTACTTCTATGAATATATATATGCACACACGCATACATATATTAACGTATGGAGAGAGTAGGAGAGAGACAACATAATATATAAGTACACAAACATTGTCTAATAGAATACAATCCTGATGGTGCCACTACCTGTTTCAATTATGAAACTCGCTAAAGATAATATTGATAATATACAAACATTATTTTTTTCAAGATATGAGTAGTTGTTCTTACACATGGTCAGAAGAAAAAAATAATAATGAGTTCTAAAATTGATTTATAACAGTGCCATCAGCCACACCATTCACATTTCCTGGGTGTTTAGAGATCAGAGAACCTGTCAAGCCTGGCTGTTGTGTGGATAATCCCACAGGACCCCACCTTTCCCGGTGGAAATTTTGCAGAGAATGCTGCCACAACTGTGTCTGAGTTTTACCACCGTTGAAAAGGATAGGGAGGAAACGAGACGCATAACAGCAGTGCCTGGCTTTCACAGCTGCGGAAGCTTGCCATATATTCTGTGCATCGCTTTTATAGCCCTGATCATGACATATGATAGATGCCAGAAAGGAGTCTCTTATCATCATTTCGCAGACAGTGTCTCTTTCAGTGTATGCCCTGGGCATGATCCTGCTGGTTTCGCTGGCACTGATACGGAGGAAAGTATTTGCTCTTCTCTGTAACCTATTTACAGGGATTTCTTCTGAACTTCCAGAATTTCCCCTGGAGTAGGACAACCCCATGCTGTTCTTAGTTGGTGTTATGAATAACATTTTCCAACAAAAAACGCGGCTGTGTTCAGCCCTAAAGATTTCTGTCACAAAGCATTTGCCAAATGCAGCCCAGGATTTAATTTGGAATTTTAACTTTTGGGGCAGCCTGCTCCAAAGCTGGGGACCTTGGGAATCCAAGGTCACCAGCTCAACAGGAGCTAGCTCTTCCCTGCTTCACATGGGGAACAAAAAACCCCAGGAAGCCTTGGCTGTAAAGCAGGCCACCAACCTTGGAGTTTCAGGTAGCTGTTCAGCAGAACTGGTTTTCATTGCAGCAGTGAAAATGAGGAAAATAGAAATTTTATTGAGCAGATGTAGGTTCTGGGGAAAATATTTAATCTGGGAAGTATCACATGTCTTAGATTTGGTAAAAAAGTTCTCAGAATTTCTGGTTCATAGGTAATTGTGATTTTGTTTAGATTTTAGTTCAACTTTGATTGAAATTAAATTTGGAAATGATTGTTTTCCACACACCAATAAAGCTACTTTACTACCAGTTCTTCTGCTGCAAGCTAGAGCTAATTAGGCAAGAAGTGGTCAAAGTAAATGAATAGCTGTGCTACAAATCTCTCTCACATCAGTGAAACCTGAGAAAAGTTCACAGCATCATTGTTGTTATTGTAACTAGGATTTGAAAGCAGAATAGGAAATAAATGTCATTGCCTTGTCAAAGAGATGTAAGACTTATACTGGCTGTATTTTTGCCCTCTGGACAGTAGGAAACTGGTGGAAAGAAGAATGGAAAAAAAATAGAAGCACTCAAAAAAATATGGAGAAGTAAGGCAACCAAAAGTGTTTCATAGTTATACCTAAGAATTTAAACATCCATTTACACTACCCAATTTTGAAACACCAGAGTAAACTTTGCTGGGGTGTTCAGGAACACACCGCAGGAACCTCACTATTTCTCATCTCCATAGCTTTCAGAGAAATGGAATGAACAGTGTCATGTAATGTCCTCTTCATGCTTCAAATGCATTTCAGGATCACGGGTGGGCAGGAGCCACCAGCAAGGCTGGCCCTAACATGGGAGGTAGAGAATTCAATGCTGCTGCCTGGGATGCTTGGGTTTGGCCACCGAAGAGCAGGAACTGAAGTGTTTCTGAGCATTGGAAAGTTGTAGCACCTGGTCCAAGGCTTCCTCTCTGTGCAGTTTTAGGCAACCAGAATCTCTTATCTTTTTCCTGAACAAGGGAAACGGGCTTATCTGGGCATGAAAGAGGCAAAAAGTTACCCACCTGCCAGTGGACTGGCAGACATTAAATGCACATGCCCTTGTGTGCTCACATACAACAGTTAGTTGCACCCCATTTGGCTGCACAAAGTGGTCAATAATGGCATTGCAAGCCAAATGAAAACAGAGTTTGTCTGGAGTGAAGTTTTTTGTTCTAAATAAAATGACTCTGATCAGTGGGTTTTTTAAAGAAATTCTCAAAGAACCCAAGGTGGGGAGGGAGACACCATACTTTATGCAAAGTTAATTAAAAAAAGAGACAGTTTACATGGGAATGTGTAACCTTGTGTCTTTTGTTTTGCTTACTGCATTTCCATGAAACAGCGGTTTTCTATTTTTTACCTTGTGGAGTGTGGGCCAGCATTGGCCAGTTGCACAAGATGTTTCCTGCTTCCATTTTCCATTGCTTGTACTCTTGGCTTGGAAAAAGTCCGCCTGAAAACCAGCTTTACAGAACACCAAATGGGGCAAGCTTGCCAGAGACACCACATAGCCCAACTAGTCAACAGTCTGCAGCAGCTGGCCCATGGTGGAAAACTGCCTCCCCTTAAAACTGGTGTCTTGAATTACTAAATAAATTCATCAGTTTCTAAAGACAGAGGCAACACAGCGGCAGCTCTCAGGCTGGACAGGCCAATTACTCTCTTACACAAGAAACTCAGCCTTTTGGGCAATGTCAAAATTTGCCTGCAAAATGTTTGGCCAAGGATCAACAGTGCTGGAGTGTGTCCAGAGAGCCACCAAGCTGGTGCGGGGTCTGGAGAACAAGTCACACAAGGAGAGGCTGAGGCAACTGGGCATATTTAGTTTGGAGAAGAGGAGGCTGAGGGGAGACCTCCTTGCCCTCGACAGCTCACTGAAAGGAGGGTGTAGAGAGGTGGGGGTTGGCCTCTTCTCCCAAGGGACTAATGAGAGGAGCAGGGGAAATGGTCTGAAGTTGGGGCAGGGGAGGTTTAGATGAGATCTTAGGAAGAATGACTTTCCCAAGAGGGTGGTCAGGCCCTGCACCAGCCTGCCCAGGGAGGCGGTGGAGTCACCATCCCTGGAGGTACTTAAGAAACGTGTAGAGGTGGCACTTCAGGGCATGCTCTAGTGCCCGAGACTGTTGGCTTGTGTGTGTCTGTGGGTGGGTGTGGTGTATTTTATTTGTGTTTTGAGGTTTTGGGGTTTTTTTTTCCTGCTTTTTTTGTGGCTTTTTTTGTTTGTTTGTTTGTTTAGGGTTTTTTTTGTGGTTGGACTCGATGATGTCAAAGATCCCTTCCAACCATGAAGATTCTGTGATTCTGTGAACTTGCTGGACACTTTGTCTGACCTCCCCGTGTTTTCTCTAGTTTGAGAGCTAGGTTTTACTTGCATTTTTAGATTTTATCTACATTTTACCTTTAGTGTCCCCCTGAGAGAAAGGCTGAGGTAGTTTTAAAAAGTGGACTGAGCAAAGAGGAAGGAGAAAGGTAGTAAAACCTGCAGCCTGAACTGACGGTTTTAAATCAGACTCCTTGTGTGAATATTGATCTTTCCTGGTAAAGAAGAAAGAATAGGGCTGTGAAAACACATCCCACCTGCCTCGCTCAGACCTGCACGGTGGGAAGAGTGTTAGCTGTGCTAGCAAACATGCCACGGGGGAGCAATCAGGCCCAGAGGGCTTTTGAGTTGCAAGTGCAAATGTCTGAACTCTAAAGAAGGGGGAGATCTTTTTTATAAAGAGATCAATGTGAATCATGCTTCACACATGCAATCTGGCACATGGGCTCTTTGGAACAGTAACTGGTTTAGCACTTACCCCAAAGGCTACATCTCTGAAAATTTTCTCTGAAAATCATTATTTTCTGTGAAAAGTGTGTGCATTACATTACTATGGAAGAAAAATTCCAGTAGGAAAAAAAAAAAAAAAGTAGTATTAGCGAAATGCTTAAAGAAATTATTCTATTTTTTTCCTCTGTAAATCTGATAGCATTTTGCAAATAGTAAGTTCCATGCTGCAGAGACCAGTTCTGGTCTCTGATATATGTGGTTTTGATACATGACCAAAGAAAAAATTTGTCTTTTTTTGTCCCCAAAAATGGCCTGGGGAAATTATGACATACTCTACTGCTATTTAAAGCCCACTAAAAAGCCAAAGTAGATTAGAGATGTGATCCTGCATCTTTAAAAAATAGCATAGCAAAATATTTTTTAACATCAATCCTTTCATGTGTCATCCCAGGATCATGAAAATGGTCTTCTTCCCTTATGCACCTAATAATTAACAAATCAACACATTTACCTTCAAACTCCAACACATAACTATGGAGAAATCCAACAGTCTCAAGTGCAGAAGGCACAAAACTCTTCAAAACCGTAAAGTAAAATCAACCTTCAAACAAATTCACAGGATGATGACCTTGGTCTGACTTCAAATTCCATTCTGTATATATTGGGAACCGAAACCTGGGCTAACAAAGAATGAATTTGTTACCTTGCAAATGGTCAACAGAAGGCCTTTTCCTCACTTCTGTCTTCCTGAAGCCTTCTGGTGCGTAAGCAGGTCAGCCTTTGTGATTCAGCCCTGGGCCTGGCTTATGCTCAGAGATGAATGCTCTTCTGGAAGAAGAGAGAGAGAAAAGAGGTGATTCAGGCTGAGCCTTGCTAGACTTAAATAACAGTTTTAAATTTTCAGGAGTCAGAGTGCAACTGATTAAATCTGCAGCTGTCTAGGTGAAAGCAAGGGGCTGGTGGATCTCAGAAGATTTGGGACCAGATTCATCCATATGGTTTCAATCATTCTGTCAATAGAAAACAGCTGTAAACCTGCTTCCCTGGCCAGAAAAAGATGGGTTTATGGTTGTTTTGTGTCTCCAAGCATCTAATGAATACAGCCCTTTGTCTCAAGAAGCATCAGGAAACTCAGATGCTTATCTGAATTTCTCAGCTCAACAAATTGTGAGAGTAATTTTATAGTGATAGCCCTTCGCGAGCTTTTTCAGTCATTTTTGGTATTGAGTAATTGATAAGATAATTTGAACACAAATTCTCTCGGTGCTAAGAGGAGGTTGTATCTTTTGTGGCCTCCCTTTATTAAAAGGAAAACTCTGCTCTGGGAAACTCAAAGTCGAGGTATAAAACAATGAACAGTCAGTCTAGACAGACAGAACAAAACAAACAGTGTGGGAAGAAAGTCTAAAAAGGAAGAGTAATGGAGCACTTGTACTCGGCTCATTTTCATGTCTTGTTAGGTCTGCAGGGGGTTGTTTGTTTTTTAATCTCTGCTTCTTTGGTGGACTCAATGGGAGGACTGGGGTTAGAGGTTTTACAATATGAGTATTTTGAGAAGAGTCTTTAAAGAGTAAGAGGTGGAGGCATAGTGGGTTGAGTCAGGAAGGGAATTTCAGGCAGGGGGGTTCCATTGAAGGAGGCACCAGAGAAAGAGCTGGCAAAGCAGATGTGTGCAACTGGAGCCAAGTAGATGAGGGAAAGGTGAAAGGATGAGAGCAGAGCTCTTCCAGCAGACTTCCCATACTTCTATTCCCACTCCCACCTTAAGCCTGAAACGCATGAAAATAGAGAGTGGGGAGGTGCTGATGGAGAAAGGATTGCAGTGCCAAAAACTACCTCAACTTCTCCAACTTTCAAAAAAGACGTGCTTACTGTTCTGAATTGAGAGTTTCAATTAGAAATTTTGTCTATTTCCACCTCCTAGAACTGGCAGTTAAAAACATTTTCTAATTCTTTATATAGATTCATTTGCAAGATACTTGCTTCTTTTTTTTTATTTTCATGTTTGTTTGAGAGCACTTGCACGTTTGTATTCACCAAACGCAGGGCTCCTGGACACTGAGACCGAAAGAGGTGCTTTATTGTTTCTTCTCTTGCTTGGTGTCTCTCTTTTTTCCCCTCACACACATATTATTTCTCTTTTTTGTCTCTCCCCTATCTCTGAAGGAAATATTTCCGGATGTGCACTTTCTCGCTCTTGTCTGAATGCTCTTTAGATTAAAGGTCAAAAATACAATTCTTGTATATCGTTGTGTAGATACCAAAGAGAATGGTAAAAATGGAACAAAATCAATTTTGTGGACTACATTAAAAATAACCAAAAGCAACAGCTTTAGGACTGATTTAAAAAGTCATGCAAATTTGCAAAATCTCGCAGCCTTAGGACACTGTTTAACACTTTGGGAGACATTGCATAGGTTTATAAAGATTCTTTTAAAACTTGTGAGGATATAAATCTTATTTTCCAATTATTTTGAAATCATGCAAGCTAGACATACTACAACTTTTGATCACAAGTGCTTACTGAATTGCATATTCTCCAAGTACCCTTTTTCAAGGTCACACTCACATCTAGACCATAAAGGCTTTTGGTTCCCTGATGGTCTGAGGGCTCTCTGCCCTTCCACTGACAGTGGTGGGAATTAGACAAGTACAACGAGATTGGCAGCTCTCATTGCTCTGGGGCTAGCAAGATTTTGCACCCATTTTAAATAACTTTGCATCAGTGAAATGGCATTGCAATGACAAAAAAGGTGAGATCAGTTTTTGAAGGGTTTTGAATTCAGCTATGCTCATTTCTCTATTCCTTGTGACCATAGGATCATTATAAAATTTCATCAAGTTAACTAAACTACTAGCTATTAAATAGAATGCAGAAGGTGAAAAAATAAATCATACAATTACAAGAAAAGCCTGCATGATAAATAACAATTACAGGATATTCTTCCAATGTTCCTATTGACACTATAAGTGTCGGTATAAGTTAAGCCCATTGCAAATATGGGATACAAATCTATTGGCATGGCAGCAAAAAAAAAAAGATCAGTCATTTAGTTTAAGCAATTCAATAGACAGTGAGATGCTAGCAATAAAAACTTTTGTGTCCTTTTAGAAATAAGAGCAACATTTACCTACATAGAGAGTAATGTATTCTCCTGCTGCTGAGTTAGTGCAAAATCAACATTCTCTGGATGACAAGGATACTTCTGAAGGTGTTACTCAGTGCTTATGAGAGTACTTGTCACTTGCCTAATTTTAATAGAATTAGCAGACAGTTTGATGGGATTACTACTTCTCATGGTAATCCATCTTCTCTGTAATTCTGGGAATTTTTGGTGACAAATATGGCTATTGGTAAACACATTTTTTTAAATCTCATTTTAAAAAGTCGTTGTGTCATTGAGCATTGTTACTATTAGATGTGACACATGCCAAAACACAGAACTGTACAGTCCCAAATCAGGGATCGCACAGCTTTCAGTTTTGAAACTACCTCTCATTAATTATAACTAATGGCTATTATTTCTTTTTTATTGTTCTTTTTTATTCTTCAAGCAAGAAGTATAGAGAATAAAAATGCCCTGAAATGTTTAAAATAGAGATGACATTGAAAGTACAGATTAAAGAATGGGCAAAGAGAAAGCAGGTTAACTCCACAGTAAGGAAAATCTAGGATAATAGAGTAGGGGATGTTGGAACAAACATTTACCTAGCAGCACAGTAAAATGTTTAACCAAGTCAAATACCCTGGAAGACTCTTGCCTTCCCAGGTGTCTTATAAGTAAGGGCTTAAAAGGCGGTTAGTAGGGAAGAGGGACAATTAGCCTAGACAGTTTTCTAGGATCTGTCTGAGGCTTAATTTCTAAGACTGTACAACCAGATGGTGGGGAGATGCTTTCTTTGCTAACCATGGAAAAAGACCACCATGGTACAAAATTAGAACCAGTGCAACTTCTCCTACAATGTACCTTCTGCTACTGATTTAGAGCCTGTATGTGAAGTAGAAAGGGGAAGGCAAGGACCCATCTCTATTTTCCATCTGCTATTTTGGCTCATAGGAGCTTTTGTGAGCAGGAGTAGAGTAGCCTCCAGTGTTATGTGATGCACAGCTGAGCCAAGTTGGGGAAGGACAAAAGCAACCCTCGTGCAGTCAGGATTGAGACTGACAAATTATTTGGAGGTATGGAGTGTAACAATTGGTACAGAAAAGGGAGTATTGCAGGACCATGAAGAGATAAGGTAAGGGGCAAAATGGACCCCAGCAGTATCAATGAGGCGATAACAGAGCTTTCCAATACACAGAAGTAATACATATAGGGCTACCTTTCTATGTAATATGGTGTACTTCCAGCTCTAATACCACTGCCAAGATGAAGGCTGTAAAATAGTAAAGTTTCTTTTGAGGACTTCCCTATCACTAGCTTATTTGACAGTCCTTTTCTGTATGTATTTTGAGGTTTAGATACAACCTTCCCTCCTAACTCATCATCATTAAGTCCTTTCAGGGACCTCATTTCATTTGGAATAAAAAATTAATATCAAGCTAGAGTCTCAAAGTTAATCTGAGGGAAAGGCAGTACCTACCACCAAAGAAAGAGATTATTTAGAACCACCTCAACATATTGAACATATGAATGTTTCTGAAGTATGTTCTCTGATTTACTAGAAATAGTTTCAATCACACATTTGAAATTTCACATTTAAGAACTCTGGCATTTGTGAAAATCATATTTATTATGTAAAGTTACATTAATTTGTTTCTGATTTTTACAGGAGCTAGTACATGTACACACAGAAATGAGATTGTTCCTAGAGATGGGGGCAATACATGTAGTCTAAAAAATGGTAAGTAAGAAAAGTGGTGAAAATATGAGTAGTATATTATCCCTAGGGAGTAGAAACAATCTCAATTTTTGTAGTACTATTCTTGAAATGTGTAGCCACAAGAAAGTAGAAAAATGTCCCTCATCATAGAGACAGAGTACGTCTTAGACTGATTAGGTATTCCTTGGTGTGATCTCCGTTTCTGTAGAGACAGTCAAAATGTGCAAAGAGAAAAAAAGTATAAACTGGTGACAGGTGAGATTCTGCTGAAAGTGAAAAATGAAGAGAGTAAGGCCACTGAAGGATTCCAGTTTTTATTATCTCACTTGGACTAATGCACATTTTAGTTGTATGTGGTGTGTAGCATATAAATGAGATGTATTTGCAACTGAGAGCAAAATGTAAGAAGAGGAAGAATATTCTTCTAACAGAGGACATATGGGCCAGGCTTATCTGTACAGCATCCTCACTGCAATGTTTCTAAAGGAATAAATTTGTACAATTAGGAGTCAGCTTTGGTGAACTGAAACACAAATTTGCCAGGAGGCTTGCTGGAAATCTGGAAAGCTTTAAGGTCTCCATAGCATTTTGGCATTTCTATACAGGGCTTTTCTCAGAATGCTCTGGAATGAAGCACCCTGGATCCCTAGGAGAAACCGTGCTGGTAGACCCAGGGAGCAATAGCAGACTCATCAGAGAGCACGTCCCTGCTGCCATCAAAATCAGACAAAGCCCCCTTCAGTCCTTCTCTTGACGTGGCTCTACTCACAAGCCTTTAGACAAGGTGCTGTGAAGCTCTGGGCATAGCAGTAGGAAAAAATTTGAAACAAACCAAAATAGTAATGGGAAAAGAAAAGAGTTGGAATAAACTGGCCTGTGATCCCATGTAAACATAAAGCAGTACAGAGGAGAAGCAAATGATTCAATGAATGGGAACAAGACACGTCTGTTTTGTCTAGTCCATGCAAATATCACAGAAAATACAAACAATGCTCATGGTTCATGTCTCTTTGCAGCTCTCATTGTTTCTGAATCTGTACTGGCCTCCAGTAGGCAATTTTATCGATTGTGCATATGGAAGAAGCAGTCTGCAAAGAGAGGTAAGCAGCTGCAGAAATTCATAACCCTGTGGACAGGAGGAGAGTTTCTGAGTGACATACCTGCAAGATGAAGGGCAATTGTTTCTGAAACTTGATGTTTGCAATTGGGATGAAGTTGCACAATTTAAATACAATAACTTTAATTTTCTGATTGTCTCTGTGTGTCTGAGTCAAAGATTACCAGTTAAGAGAATTTAATTTATTTGCAACTCTGCTTTCAATTAATTTGGGAAAGAATGCCAACCATATGGTCTTTCAGTAGGTTTGACTTCTTGATGAGTTTGATTCACAACATAAAATTTATATTACCTTGTTGGAGCACAACCTTCTCCAGAGCTTGACTCTTCTTTCTGTAGCTCATGGTGTAAAAGAAGAGTCTGCAAGATTAACTCACGGATTCTAAGACATTCTATTTTTTTCCTTCAGCTACTTTTGAAACTTCCTTTTACATCTGAAAGGTGTGTGTTTTAAATATATTCTATCTCCAATAGTTTTGCGTTGTAAATGTAACAACAAACAGTGAACACCATAGCTCTCCTTCAATAGATGATTAAGTCTTAGAAGCAATCCATTGATGTTTATCTTTATTCCTGTAAGTTTTGAAATGCTATATTATTTGAATTTCATTGGTTTGAGCTTAATTTGATATTGAAAAGATCCAGATATTTAACTATAATTAAATATTTATTCAAGATATCTAGTGGTTGTTTATTTTACTAGTTATTAGGTTGTAGATAACTGCAGCGCAACATTTCTTTTCTAGTTTACAATATTTGGTACATGATTAATTATTCCAACATACACACATAAGAGAGTAAATGAATATAGGAACAATCTTTCCTGTGGCTAAATTGTTGTGTGGTAAATATGTCCTCATGTTAAGGACTTGATAGAATACATAAGGCACAGAACATGGTATGTATTACTTGCTCTTGGGTGGTCTAGTAGATCATTTCTACAGCTCAAAGCCCCTTGCCATTTAGTGAAGATACAATATAGTATTCTTCCATGACTATTTACATTCCCTTTTTTGCAGCAACTTCAAATGCGTACATTAGGCATTTCTTCCCTCTTGTCTTTTTTTCATCTCCTTGAAGACAAATTTTACCATGGTGTCAAAATATAATACAGTCCACTCATTCATTAGCCACAGATCTTATTTACAGAAGTCTTATTTATTGTAGTGAGAAAGAGAGCATATTCCTGCAGAATGGTCATGGAAGAAAAATTAAAAAAAAAACCCCATGAATAGAGAGCTTAAAAAAAATAAGTCATTGGCTCTTTTATCTCACCACTGCCTTTGTACATGGGAAATGGTTAAGAAGTCATTGCAGAACAGAAAATCTTAGAAGTCCTGCAAAATTCAATGTTATTATTTTAGGGCTTTCTGAACAGGCAAGTTCTACAGTCCTTCTGAAGCTCAATTATAATTCAGCAGGAAGAAGCAAAGGAGAAAGATTTTAAGTCTTTATTGGAAATGGAAGTTACAGAGGGACTGGATGTAGAGTGAATATAATGATCTAGTCAGGGAAGATGCTGCATACAATTCTTAAATGAATGCTTAGTTTGACCATATTTCAGATAATGTTCTTCCCAATTTTTCCCCCTCTAAAACCAGTCTGGATTTTCATGGAAGAAAAAACTCTAGTTGTTCAAAACCAAATTAAATGAAACTAAGAAGTTGCTGTGCTTTTTCCTGGGGTACTTACATGCTTCCACTTATAGAGAGACTTTCTTTTAAGGATCTCAGAGCACTCTAGCCATGAATCAAACTTCAGACTGACTATGCAAAGTACTTTAGATTATTTCTAGAACAATCAGAATGATTTGCAGTTAGAAAATGCTAATTTGTCAAAATGAGAATGGACTTTGTAAAGATTTGTCTTGATAAGGTTGAGTGTGTTAGGTTGATAAGGTTGAAGTGCATGTTTTGACTTTTGCAGCTGTCAGAATATATTATATGCCAGTGCAAGAATGCTGGAAGTCCAACTGAGGGTCACACAATTGTTTTGACCCTAATGAAAGTAGACACTCCATTTTTTAAAAAGTTTATTTTGAGATTTTGATAATGAAAATCCTCAGAAATTAGTTTTTCAGGAACTTAGAGTTATCCATTAGAGAGGAACTTAGACCATCCATTACCTTTCAACATTTCAAGATATAAAGGAAGTACAACTACTTTTTCTTTTCAGGTACTAAAAGATTTGAGATTTTAGCAAAGGTAATTATGGTATCAGGTTTTCAGATTTTCAACCCTGGTTCTGTAAATGCTGTTGTGTAAATTAAAATTTAAGCACATAAGTACCCAATATGCAATGGAAGAACTCATTATCTTATTTATATATTTGTATCTGGGGTGTTACAGGAATTTACAGAATCTGTCCATCTGAAATTAAATCAGTACTTTTTGACATGGTTTTGCAATTGTATATAAACTGTACATCCACAATGTCAGCCATTACTCATAAGCTTAGGAGAAACCTAAATACAGACACTGTGGATAAAGCAAATAACACAGATATACATAGACTATTTCTCACTGAAGCTAGCTATTTTAGATGTGTGTGTTGAACAGATTTGAAATGTTCAGGGAAATATTTAACATGTAATTACTGAGAACTGGCCAGTATGGGTGATAGTGTATTTAATACCAATCAGTACTGAGCTGTAAAATGTCATATTTAAAAATCACATTCAAAATGAAACCAAGTGAGAATATTTGTACATAGTATATACAATTTCCAAAATATCCTGGGGATTAGAAATACTAGCAATATACTTTTTTTGGTGTACATATCTAAAAACAGTAGCAAATGGTCTTTTACTTCAAAGAGAGGCCCTGCATATCTAAAATTGAACAAAAGTTTGTTTCACAGCTGGATCATGGTTTAGCGGCAAAGTGAACAGTATCTAAAGGGCAGTAAAGATGGTTCCATATAAAGCAGGAAACAACTCTGATCAGACATCTGAGAATGTAAAAAAAGAGATGTTAGTAGAGCAGTTCATGATAAGGGGAAAAGAAAAGGCAGCTAAAGTCAAAAATCATCACAATTTACATGGGATTTATGGCAGCTTGACAGAAAAAATGCTAATGTACAAGGTCAGCAAGTACAGCACAAAGGCTAAGGTTTGCACTGATACAAAATAGGCTTAAACATTGAAGAAAGAGGGTAATTTTGAACTTCAGAAAGAGGAATGCAACTAATAGACCTCTACAAGAGTAATCATTAAGGATGAGTCTGTTCAGGTGTTATATCAGTGACCTAGAAGAGGTAATGCAACTCTCTGACAGAGTAGGAGCTAGCATGAAAGACCAGTCGTCAAGTGCAAATTGGCTTAGACTAGAAACTATGTGGTTTAGAGTAGAGCTGAGATTATTAGTGACAGGAATGAAATACATCAAGCAGATGTGCAACAGAAAACAGCAATAAAGAGAAGGATCTCAATGAAGTAATCTAGAATAGAAATTTTGTTTATTAGTTTCTCAAGTTAAATAACTGAGAAAATTATCATAAATATAAGTTAGAACAATATTTGCCAGAAGACAAATATTACTGAATATTCAAACAAATCTTTGAATGTGTGTTACAAATGTATTTATGTAAATATATCCACATGAGAAAAGCACTCCAACTATAAAGGTAACTATCAGCCAGCCCAAAGCTTAAAGGAGAGTTAAACAGCTTTCATTTACTTGTTAATAGGATAGAGATCGGGTTTGATACTGTGTACATTCAAGGCAAATGTAAGGACCCCAAAAAAGGAAATGTCAGAATTTTGTCCTGTACAAATACATTGCGTTATCATCATAATACAAACTAATCAATTAGAGGACCTCACAGTTTTGGGTTTCTTTTGCTATTCCTCATCACACTTCCTTGTTTAACATTTTGTGAGACAGTTATAAATGCAAAATCTTTTCCAAATTTTCAAAAACAAAAGCTTTTGTCTTTTAGATAACTTTTAAAAACAACATCTTTTGATGCAGTTAATAAAACATCTTAAGTAATTAATGCAGTGTCTTTTATTAATCTGAATGTATACACATAAATGTAACATATATAATTCACATTATAGAATTACTGCAGAAGAGAATATAAATTTTCTTATCCTGGAAGCTTCTAAATTATGATGAAATTTTCTGTACTTGCAAACTGCTCTTGGCCAAAATATGTTCTTTTCAAATACATAAGCTGAAAATTGTTTCACTCTTTGACCTGTGAGCCAAGTTCCCCAAAGCCTGATGCGAATTAAAATGGCTGAGTTATAAATATCTCTGAAACTAGGTATATAATGGAAACACAACCAGATCCTTCACTACAGCAGTACTCATGGGGACTGTTAGGGCAGTTTATAGAGCTATCAACTCTGAACTATAAGTTAATGAGGAGGAGCAATTGACTGTAATAAAGCACCCCTAAACAAGAAGAGAGCATTAAAAAAAATGCAGGAGCTGAAAATTCCTTTTGGACTATGCATTATCTGTGTCCCTGTACACAGTTTGTTTGTTCCTCATTCTGCTTCAGGAAAACATTGTGTGCACCCTCAGCAAGTTTGCTGACAACACCAAGCTGTGTGTGGTGTGGTCGACACACTAGAGAGAAGGGATGCCATCCAGAGGGACCTGGACAGGCTTCAGAGGTGGACCCATGGGAACCTCATGAATTTGAACAAGGCCAAGTGCAAAGTCCTGCACCTAGGTCACAGTAATCCTAAGCCATGACCTTACAGGCTGGGTAGAGAATGGATTGAGAGGAGCCCTGAGGAGAAGGACTTGGGAGTGTTTGTGGTCCAAAAGCTCAGCGTGAACTCACAACATGCACTCACAGCCCAGAAAGCAAACTGCATCCTGGGCTGCATGGAAACAATTGTGGTCAGTGGGCTGAGGGACATGATCCTGCCCCTCTACTCATCTCTCTTGACTCCTCACCTGGAGTACTGCCTCCAAGTCTGGGGCCTCCAACCTAGGCAGGACATGGACCTGTTGGAGTGAGTCCAGAGGAGGGCCACAAAAATGATCAGAGGGCTAGAGCACCTCTACTATGAAGGCAGGCTGAGAGAGCTGGGGTTGTTCATCCTGGAGAAGAGAAGGCTCTGGGAAGTCCTTATAACGGCCTTCCAATATCTGAAGGGGGCCTATAGGAGAGCTGGGGAGGGACTCTATCAGGGAGTGTAGCAATAGGATAGAGGGTAATGATTTTAAACTAAAAGAGGAGAGATTTAGATTAGCTATTAGGAAGAAATATTTCACTATAGAGGGTGGTGAGGCACTGGAACAGGCTGCCCAGAGATGTTGTGGATGCCCCATTCCTCAGACTTTAAGGCCAGGAGGCTGGGGCTTTGAGCAACTTGCTCTAGTGGAAGGGGTGTTGGAACTAGATGATCTTTAAGGTCCCTTCCAATTCTAACCACTCTATAACTGCATTAGATTCTTACAGTTTCCTGTGCTGAATTCAGTAAGTACATGTTTGTGTGGCTGAGAAGGGATAGGTGTGAAACCTAAAGTAAGAAGCCAGTTGTCAAAAAGCAATTTAGTATTCTCATCTAATCTCAGCCTTCCCCCTGTTCTCCTTATTATTACATGACCGGGAATGCACCATAGGATGACAGCAAGACAAAATTAGAGATGGCTTCATTTGACTTTTGTGCCTTTTCACACCAATCTACTCCTACAAGTCTTATCGTTAACATTTGAACATGGCACAGAGTACAGGTGTCTGTGGCAGACAATCAGTGCTTGAGAAAAGAGTGCATAAAGACATGGCTTAGTTAATGTTAGGGTATAGGGCTGATGTGGAGAAGGGAGAAAACTGCCATTATTCCAGTCATACAAATGCATCAATAAATGTATTTAATGCATGCTTTGACTGTTGTTATAAAGCCAGCATTCACTGTAGAAGAGAGAACAGAAATATTCTTCTCAGTTGAGAGACGATTGGTGACAGCTCAGAGTGATCGGGTTTTTCTTTTATGGAATCATTGCACTCCGTTTTGAAAAAGATCTATAAAGATTGAGATTGAGTGAAACCATTGATAAATAATCATGCTAAAAGTACCTTTGAACTCACCTTGATTATTTTACACTGGGACATACATGCTACAGGAAGCCTTAGATCCTATGTCTTGTCTTGAGACCATATGCCTCAAGAACAAACCAAATGATGAAGTAACCCCTCCAATTTTATGTTTTTCCCTTCTTGTTGGCTATGTGCATTCTCTTTTCTAAACTGCATACATATACTTCTTAGCAAGAGTAATAAAGAGATAATTTGGATAAGATGTGTGCTTCATAAAATCATGGATATAGTTTTCATGTGTCTGGCTTAAATTAGTGAGTGGTTTAAGAATGTGAAATAATTCATTATGTGTAGCTTCAACTCCTCCCAAATACTATTATTTGAAATGTAGTAGCATAATAAACCCTGTTGAAATTAGACCTCCCTTTGGGATCCACTAAGCCTGTCCTTTATACCTGTCACCTTCGCTTGCAGGATTGCTGCTGCCTTGTTTTTCTACCTCCGTTTAGCCTTCTGTGACAGCAAGCTGTGATAGGTGAGAGGTAAAGATAATATGAGGACGGCTCTGCTGCTTCACAGTTTTGCTCTAGACTGCAAGAAAACCACAAGCCTTCAGAGTATGCAGAATCTGAAATCCCCTTTGACAAAATGGGGTTGTGCTGAGAGCATTTTCCCCGGTCTAGGCCAAGGCACGGTTTGTTATGGCCTCCTTTCCTGTGCACAGGTAATGAAAGGTGAAATTACAGAAAATAAACAATCTACGTTTATCAATTTTCTTTAGTCAGATCCCACTCTGATCCTCAGCTGAGAATGTGCCGATAGTTTTTAGCCATAAAGGTATGGCTAATAGGTTAGCTTCAGTGGGGGTACCAGCTGGTACCTGCTTTATACCTGTGCGAGACAGCTTTCACAGGAAAACCACTAAATTTGCCTTTCATCAGTGTGCCTGCTCCCATTATAGATCATGGCGGAGGACTTGGTGACATGGATGGAGATTGCTATGCACCCATGATTGCAAATACAACCCTTTGCCTTCTCCAGGAACAGCCATCAGCTCCTGGCGTTGCTTGCCAGGCAACACATGCCCAAGGGCCACCTTCTTCAGCTTCTTCGACCCTTTTGAGGTGAGGGGCCACAATCTGCAGTCTGGAGAAGTGTGAAGGGCTTGAAGGAGGGAATGAGAGATGCCTGCTCCCCTCAGAGGAATGAAGACCTGTCCCAATGTATCTCCTGACTGCTGTTAACAAGGATGCTCATACAGCAAGAGACAGGATACCTTGCTTTCCTGCTGCACTTGCAGGCTTGGAGCTGTGCATGTTATGTCTCCAGTGGGCAGAAATTGTTATGTGTTACTGATACATAAGGGGCAGAACTGCTTAAGGTAAAGAATCTAACTTAATTCAAGCATTGGTTTTATCCTGCTGTGTCTATAGGCAGTCTAGAAGAACAAGATGCAAGATCCTTAGATGTTATTATGGATCCTTCTGATTTTTAATCCTACAATTATTTGTACAATGGTGAAGAGAGAGAAGAATAATCCTTCAGCATGTCCGCTGGGCTCTTCAGACAAAGCATGTTCATAGACTTACTACATATACTACATATGCTGCATAATTGCAGTGGAGGGGAAAAAAAAGAAAATTGCACGTTTAAACCGAATTAAATTCAGAACCTCTAATACATCAGGTCATGGAAGGCATGTACACATTTAAATAGGACTGCTGCTTTGGAAACCAAGTAGCTCTGAAGTACATCTACTTGTTGGCTCTCAACTCCATGCAGTTCCATTAGGTAATGTTTTAAATATAAAGCCACTTAATGATGAATGTTCATAAATGAAAAATGCACATTCTCCATAAAACGCTTGTCAAACAGCAGTGCCTGCCTATTTTTAGCACACCAAAAAGAAAAAAAAGAAAAAATCACATTAATCCATGTTGTTGTGAAACTCCTGATCTGCCCTTGAGAGTCCTTCCCAGGATTTAAAATAATCAGTTTTAGAAGGCAGACCTCTTATTTTATAAGTTCCTAGTTTTTTAACAGATATCTAACAAAGTAAAGGGGCAAAAAATGCAGAATGACTTAAGTTTATGTGCTTTAACAGCAGCATCAAATTTCTTCATCTGGAGCTGTATGACTAACTGTTAAGAGTTCTTAATTACCCTAAGGAAATTTAAGTGTTGATTTGACAAAGATATGCCGATTACAGAGCCAAAATTTCTACAGTGACAGACCAGGCAGAAGGTATTCTCAGTAAGGGACCACTGTTATTAAATACACTGTCACAGAAAATTAGGCCAAAAGCAGATCACACTTAAAGAGGCTGCACAGCAAGACACACCCTTTTAAATTAGACTGTCCTCCTGCACTTCACAGAGTTTGTTCTGTGTTGGAGTTTAATTTAATTCAACACAACTCTTGCTGTAGTCAACCTTTTGGCTCCCACCATCTTTTCTCCCATGTTTTGCATCTTATGGAGGCTATTTTTAAAGTTAATTAGATTATCCAAAATAAAGCAGAAAAAGATGCAAATCACAAACTAACATTTAGAAACACTATCATATGAAAGAAACCATACAGTGGTAGCTGTTAATTTTCTTCTATACTAACTGCTTTTTGAAGAAAAAGGATCCTCAAGAAAATTGTTTTGAAGTCTTTATTTCCATAAATCCCTTAAAATTATTTTTTGGGGTCTTAAGTAGTAGATATGGAAATGAAATGGGAATTAGACAATGGGAAAGGAGGCAACTAGAGGGCACTGGACACGTGAGTGCTAAGCAGATGATTTTACAAAGTCCGAATCTTGACCAACAAACAAGTATCTGCTGTCAGGATGCCACTTGGCCCCAGTCCTCTAAGCTACCTGTTCCACAGGAGCAACCTTTCTGCAACATAAAGGAAATCCTCTAGACAAGAAGATGTGATTACTTAAGAAATATCTTGAGAAAAGCTCTAGATACCATGATACACAATCTACTTAATAGGCCCTGGCAAAACATCAGGAAATGTATGGTATGGTTGATTGTTATGAATTCATCATTTGAGTAGTACTTACACACCTTGGCCAGCACTGATGACCTCTGTGCTAGGCACTGCACAACCACCCTGAAACAGCCGGTTCTTATCCCCAGAGATTGATAGTCCCAGCTGACAAAATAGGGCTAGACCTGGAGAAAAAAAAAAAAAGCGTAGGTGAAGACATAACTAACTGCAGTTCAAAAGGAAAACAAAACATCCCAAACCTCAGCCAAGGGCTGATTTGTTGGCTACATCCCCTTGGGAATTCTGAGTTTAGGTATCCACCTTTCCTATGGTATATATATATACGTTTCCAAAAATGCAGACTTCCTGACATTTACGTGCCATACAAGAAAGCAGTAGAATTAGGTCAGGTGCTCTGTCTGTAAGCAGAAGAGAAACCTGCTAGGACAATCTGCATAGTCAAGAGGAACCACAAAGAAAAATGGTTCTAGAATACCATAATGAGAGTTTATTTTTACTTTCAGAATCTCTGCCTTATCAGGTTGCCTCCTATAGCCAATATAACTTGCCTGTGAACAGGGGAAACGTCTGGCAACATTCTTCTTGAGCAAGCTGGAAATGAACGATCTAGTTAAAGCTGCTGTGAAATAAAAGCAACAATTTGAACACTGTAGGCAACAAGAAGTTGTCCATGGTTTATCATCAAACATCTATCAAGCCAGGTTCTATGCAGACTTGTCCTGGACCTGATCCTGAAGAATATTTTAGTTTACTGCGTGTATAACAAAATGCATTATTAAACTTTCAGGCAACATGAAAGGGCATGAGAAATTTAGAATATAGGATTAGGAATCAAACAGTGCTTGTCAAATTGTATAAATGGTCTGAAATACAAAAAGAAGCATTTCAGCACTCAGAGATGAGTGATAAGTATTCCACTTAAATAGGCATAATCAACTACATAAAATTACAGGAGGAGTACTGATCTAGTAGGTAAAAACTGCAAAAAAGAATCTGATGGATTGCAAACTCAGCATGAGTAAAATAACCAATAGTTACAGATGCAGAAAAACACGTTTCATGCTGAACTGCATAAATAGTAGTGCCATATATACAAAATACAAAGTAAACCTTTCACTTTATTCCTCATTAATGAAATCCTTCAATGAAATCCAGTTTGAGACATTGCTTCCTGGGAAAAATATCAAACCAACACAGAGAGCAAGGAAGAAATGATCAGGGATCTAGAAACACACTCTATATGAGAACATGGACTTGGGCTTTCTCAGAAAGGACTAAGAGACACTGCTTTCATGCATGCATAAGGTATGTAGAAAATAATGTAATAATTGTATGGACAAGCTAGGCTGGGCAAAATCCCTATCAGTTGTGGCACTTTGCTATGTACAACTCCTGGGCCTGAGACCCTACTGCAATTTTTTTGCATATTTCAATAAGCCAGATACTGCTGGGCTGCTTTAGATCAACATTTATTTATTTTTTTTTAGCTTGAGGCTATTTTTGGAAGGCTGAAAAATATCCAGGGAATATACTTCACTTGCATTCAAACAGGCAGACTGCTCGTGTATGTTTATTAATCAGTTTAAAACCCACAAAAGCAGCAACAACAACAAAACACTTCTGTATCTTGTCAACTTCACCTGGCATTTACAGAGAAAAGCCCAGATGTGCTAGGAAATATCTAGCCAAGTGTCAAGCTTGTGTGTTGTGCTAAGTAGCAAATACACAAATTTCTTCAAATGCTCAAGATTTTACATTGATTTTCTGGCAAATATCTGTACTATTCTCGTTTCAAAACACCAAATGGGTCACACCAGTAGAAAAGCAGAGATTAAGTAAAAATGCTTTCCATTTTTTGCAAATCTATACTTTTAGATCAACAATTTTATTAGAAAAGAAAGAAAATGTTCCTGTAATTTGGAAGAGTAATTAACATCTGGCCTATTGGAGATAGGGGATTGGAGAAACAAAACAGGCAGTCCAAAAAAAGAAAGTGGAGTTGTGGTCTTAAGTACACCCAAGTCCAAATTCAGCGTGGCACACCTGGAATAGTTGTTCTGTGCACAATAAAGGTATGATTGACATGAGGATAGGGAAGCTCTACAGAGAGACTTAGATAGATTGGATCATTGCGCCAACATTAATGGTAGAAGCTTCAACAAGGCCAATCACCAGGTCCTGCACTTGGGCCACAATAACCCCATGCACCACTACAGGCTGGGGGAAGTGTGGCTGGAGCTGCCTGGAGGAAAAGAACCTGGGGGTTCTAATTGACAAGTGGCTGAATATGAGCCAGCAGTGTGCCCAGGTGGCCAAGAAAGCCAATGGCATCCTGGCTTGGATTAGAAATAGTGTGACCAGCAGAAGTAGGGAGGTGATTGTCCCCCTGTACTCAGCACTGGGGAGGCCACACCTGGAGTATTGTGTCCAGTTTTGGGCATCTCAATCTGAGAGAGACATCGAGGTGCTGGAGCGGGTGCAGAGAAGGCAATGAAACTGGTGAAGGACCTGGAGAATAAATCATATGAAGAGTGATTGAAGGACCTGGGGCTGTTTAGTTTGAGGAAGAGGAGGTTGAGGGGAGACCTCATTGTTCTCTACAACTACTTGAAAGGACTCTGTAGAGAGGATGGTGCTGGTCTCTTCTCCCAGGTCATTAGTGATAGAACAAGAGGAAATGGCTTTAAGCTCCAACAGGGTAGGTTTAGACTGAACATTAGGAAAGAATTTTTCCCAGAAAGAGTGGCATTGGGATAGGTTGCCCAGGGAGGTGGTTGAGTCACCATTCCTGGATGTGTTTAAGAGTCGTTTAGATGTGGTATTGGGGGATATGGTGTAGGGAAGAACTTTGTAGAGTGGGGTTGATGGTTGGACTCGATGATCCCAAGGGTCTTTTCCAAACAAAATGATTTTATGATTAAGCTCCCTTTAAATTTGTACATTTGCAAGGCTGATGTCTGCATCTAAGGTGGGTTCTTTCTAGACTCTTCCTAACCAGTGGAAGGAACAGACACATCTGGAGAGAAAGACATCTATCCTATGTTAGCCACCTACTTCAAATGAATACTTTTTTTTTTTTCATTATGTTTGCTAGTTGTAGGAATGAATAGTGCCTGTTTCTTCCGTTGGGTGTAAAAGGAGTCTAGACGACCACACGGCTATTGGTGTCTGCACTGCAGAAATCTGAAGTGTCAAAGATGAAACCCAGCCAGGACAGCACAAGTGATGAAACCCATAGAGTGATGATGTGCAACTAGATCAGAGCCTTATTATACTCCAGGTAGATGACCTGACAAATTACACATCAACTTACTTACTTATACAGTTAAATGATGGTGACTGCATCCGAATGATGTCAGCTGAATTTTATTTATACCCACAGTCGCAAAGTTAAAATAGCCCACTGGAAAAGAAAGTCAGCACTGGACTCACTCTGAGCTGCAAGTTGTTAAATGAACACTTAGCATTACGTAGCACTTGATGAGCCCCCTGTGAAGGGCAAAGCAACAGACACCACTCAGGAGAAGCCATTTCAGAATTTTAAAGCCCACCAGGTAAATATTCTGCCTATTCAGTGTCTGCCAACACAGAGATAATTGCCAGGAGCTGCAATGAGTTGAGGAGTTACAGTAGATAATTCAATGTGCTATACAAATACACATGTTCTTCTATTATTCATACCATGACATTTTTTGGTTGTCTCAGGAGTAACGAGTGAGGCTCCTATGGTTCATGAATTACTTGAATTATGCATGGTTATGGGTAGGCATTCACCATGTACAAACTGGTTTTGAATCATGCATTTCCTGGGGGCAATATTTCTCATGGTTACTTGCAAAGTTTTTAGGTCTTTCAGAGCCTGCTGCTTATTAGTAATTATGACTGTGGCAGTGATCCTAGCTCGCCTGCTTTCTGGTAGAACGTGGGAGATAACGAATGTATACTTGTTGATAGATTGGAATTGGCATTTGTATTTATTCACATTAAAAAACCTATCTACCTCACTTGGAATATAAATTATGACATCAAACTGCTAAACAGCTATCTGCTGTCCAGTTGTCACTATAAATAGCCATCCACAAGAGGGAGGTGGCAGTAGATCATATTTTTTACATTTGGAACTGTACAGTTCTTTCCTAACTAACAATCCTGCTCTGGGAAGATAACCTATATTCTCAGCTATAGGCTTTAGTTTCTAGGCACCTCCTTATTATGATTTTAGTCGTTCATTTTTATGAACAAAACTGCCCATCTATCAGGGAAATGTACATGAAAGCCCATTAATACACCATTTGCTGCATAAATACGGTACAATGGCTTCACCAAAGGGCAAGCCTTTTCTAAAAACACGAATAGAGATGTTTTGTTTTTCCATATTAAAAAACCCCATTCTTTTCCCAGAGTCCATTTTTACAAAAGTAAAGGCTGAAAGGAACCTTTCATTGCAAAGGAATGTTGCACAGTCTGTTGTTGTACATGGAACACGTCACATAACTGAGCTATCTAGTTCCAAGTTTTCTTTAATGTCTTTAATAAAAGTGCTCATAAAATCTGGACACAGACAGACTGCTCAAGCCTCAGTGGTGTAAGTGGAGATCCTGCTTCTCCCTGGCTTGGGTAGTGGAGTAGCCACACCAGGAGCCTCAAAAAACCTTAGCATGGAGCAAGTTGGTCCTCAGGCTGCCAGGTGCTGCCCAAGAGAGCCAGGCCATTGGCAGGGACCATCCACAGACCCTCTGTTCAGGCTTTATAACCCCTTTGTTAAGACTAAGTGTCCAGGTTTAGTACAAAAGATTAGAGACAGCGAACTTCATTGCCCTGGTGAAATGTAGGTCTGTGTAGAATGGTTGCTCTGCTGGATAGGAAAAATCCTGTTTTTAAAAATTAACTAACCACTCATGTCTGCAACGTCCAGAAGCTTCACTTAAACCTTGCTGAGTTGAAGATATTCCATGAATTAAGTAAATGGCATTCTCTGCCCCCCACCGAAAACTTACAGCGAGTAAGCAACATGCTACTGGAGAAGCTGGGGAATGGTAAAATGCATTAAATCTCATTAAATCTGTCTCCCTCTCTTCCTGCAAAGACAGAGCTGCTCACTGCATCATATTTTCTAGTGTCTTGTCCAAGTGTAGCCTAAAAATCTTGAAACGTTTCTGCTTTCTGCTTTGGAAAATCAGCTGAATGAACCTTGCAGTCAGTGTATGCCTTCTGACGTTCAGATTTAATTTGTCCGGTTTTCCATTTTACTCCTTATTGCCACAGCAAATAATATGCAGTGCACTCGTGTGTTGATTTAGCCTCTGTTTACCCAAGTCACAATGGACACAGTGAGAGAATAGAAGTCCCTGCCAGGAGGAACGCACCGTTAGGATTTTTTATCCTGCTGGTTCTTGAGACACAGAACTGCTTTAAAAAACCATTGTTAGTTTTTCTCCTGGAAGATAGTTAAAGCACATAGTGATAAAAGAACATACCGCTACTTTTTGGCAATAGGTACAGAAACTTGCTTTATTTGATAGTCATTGTGATAAGAGGAAAATTAATATCTCTTGTAAGACATTGCTCTAATCTAAAATCAAATAACTATTGATGATACCTCAGGAAAAAAAAAAAAAAGCCATAAAATCTCAGCTTGTAGACTTTCTCCATGTTTAACTTGCAGGCTCTGAATTTTATGACCATAAACTTTGAAAGTATTTTGAACACTCTGCATGTGTATTTCCTATTCCTACTTTCAACAACTGGACTCTGCAAGTCTTTCCTTACTCCTGCTCTGCTGATGTACCAACAGAAAAAGATTCATGCTGTCATATGGGCTTGTTGGTTGCTAGGGGTTTTTTTAATGGTTATTTTTTATTTATGATTTCAGGATTGTATCTCATTTTGATTTTTTTTAGTTTATATTTATAAACTTTTTAATAACGGGGAAAGAAGTCAATACAACTACTTGAAAGAGTATTGAAAAAGCTTTTTTCAAATTCATGACAAGCAAATGCAAGCTTAATTGTAAAATGTATTTCAAATTACAGGAAAAAAATGTACATGTAAGACATGCATGTATTCACAGCAGGGGGTTAAAAAACCCACAGCCTAATAACAGGTGAAAATCCAACAGCTCTGCCCCCGAATGGCCTTACTCAGCTGACTACCACACTTTCTACCTGTGAGTTGGAAAGAAAATTAGGAAGGTATCTTCGAAAAGTAAAATGTAAATGCTTCTCTGCTATAGTAAGCAGCAAATCACATTAATTCCTCTAATATTCATTGTGATAGCGATATTAATCAGGTTGGTCCCTGGATGCTTGTGTAGATGTAATATGTAATTCTATGGAAGCTCCACTGTAATTTAGCTTGAATTAATGTTCACTTACTGCAAAGTGTTACGGGAAAGAATTATTTGTGGACTTCGCACATATAGGACAATATTCTCTGCTTTGGAAGAGGCCAAGCAGATATAGTACATACCAGAATAGAACTTAGGTGTAATGAGTAAATGCATGTATGTAGAGTGCACTTAACAATCATCTTACAGTGTAAAAACACAAGGCACTCAGAGCTGTTATGTTTTCAATGGCTTAATCAAGAAAATTTTGAGAGACGCTGATTTTGCGGTTAGGATTAGTGGAATCCCTCAATGTCTTCATTAAATTTAATAAATCTATGCAACAGAAATAATAATAACACTTCACATGTATATCGTGTTACTCTTTCTATCAAGGATGTCCAAGCCTATTGTGAGCATTCATGATGGAGCATCACTGTCCATCTCTGCGGAGTGACTCCTGCCACAGACAATGCCTTCTCCTGGGGGACCCTTGGGAGAGGGTCCTGCAGGAGCACACCTGACTCCAGGCAGATGCTCATGTGTCCCTGCTGCCTTCAGCTCCTCTGGCAGCATGGTGGGCTTTTCATTTCTGTTCAGATTCCTTGAGACATTTTATTTGGTAATTTCCTAAGGCCCTAGTGCTACTGATCAGGCCTCTATTTTACCATTCCCTTTTTATTTTTAAACATTAACAACACAGTGTTTGTCTCCAGTTTGTAAGTCTGCATTCCTCTAGGTTTTCATCAGTACCTTTATCTTGATATTTATTTCATACTTTTAGCTGTGTTCCAGACAGATTTATGCTGCTCGAGCTCTCTGCTTTGCTTCACCGGGCCAGGCAGCCTACAGTCCTGGAATGCTCGTTTTAGAAAAAGGCTGTTGTCCTTATTTTTGCTGTATTTTCAGTGACACAGAGACCTCACTGACCTTGGACTGTCTCAGCAGATCAGCCAATTAGCAACTGCTCAGAGGTTTTGAGCAGTTTCTGTTTTGCAGCAATAGCAAGTGCTACTTCTGCATATAACCTAAATCATCCACAGCTCTAAGATATTGCTTTATCTGGTGAAAACTGAACACTTATTTTTTGAATGTACTTCAGTTTCTTAATGAATATTGTGCTACTTTTAAATCCCCTCCTCATTTGTTAAGAGTCTGGTTTGCTCCTGTTTTATTCATTTTTGCCTAAAACGTGGAAGGTCATTCCTTCTTCCGCTCACTCGAGCTAGGAGAGCGACTGGGCACTTCTTTTCAACAGAAGGCTTTGCATGGCTGGGGAGCTGCAGAGCTGCTGAGAGCTAATTAATCTATCATTTTCTCTCTGTGCACTGTGTATGGTACCATGCTTGTTCCTGATAAAAGCTACAGAAAATTAATAGCAGAGAGACAAATCAAGGATTTTCCTTTTTCTCCCTGAAGCTATAGATTTTTGCTTTGAATTATCTGGTGAGGACTAGTTAGACTTATGTCCAAACCCTTATTTAGAAGGAAGAAAGACCAACCGTGTTTACTATTAAAGGGGATAGGACTTCTGAGCTGCTGTGGACAAAGAATATTAGAAATATATTTGTGCATCACTCTTCCCAGCATCCTTTAAAGGCTGTCACATTTCCCCTTAGTTCCTTTGATAATAAGAACTTGTTTTGTTACTTTTCTGCCTCCATCTTTCCTTTTTTTTGCTTATTTGCTTCTTTATTCTTCCTTAACACCTTCTGTCTTTCAGACTACCACTCAAATGCACATACTCCTGCCCTTTTTATTTCATGCAAAAAAGTTTTTACTATTAATTAGTTTTGCCTCCAAGCTCTACTAGGCACAATCCAGTAAACAGAGATGCATCTAACAAAGGCAGCAGGAAAGGGTGGGAAGCTGGGAGGTCCATCACCAAGTATTTCTCCCGGGTCAAATACCTTTCCTTACTTAATTATGCTTTGTAAAGTTCTTTGAAATCATTGAATTAAAGGAACTGTGCAAGTATACAGTGCAGTTAATTATATTGCAGTTGTAATCGGGCCATAAAAGAGAAACCCTTGAACCACAGCTATATTGTTCCAGGCACCGCAGTCTGTGGATGTCTTCCTTTGAATTTTGCTCCATGCCAACCGGCGGTAATAGGTTCTCGCTGTATCCAAAACTCCTGCAGTCTTTTTCAGCCTGCCCTGGCCAGCAGCCCATCAACCGTTCCACAAACAAACATATATTTCTCTCTGTATTTATTTCTTCCTTCTTTTCCATCCCACTGCGCAAGCAATTAGCTATTGAATCCTTAATAAGGCAATCTAGTCCAACCCACATGACTATTTTGCTCCTAATCAATTTATTCATCTCACATAGAGGGTTTTATCATATTTACAATATCACAGCTATTTCTGTAGGTGTTATAAAAGGTAAGGAGTAATTTTTGGGAAAGAAAATCTAGTTGTAGGTTTTTACTGGTTTTGTTGAGCTTCAGTGTGTGAGGGTTCATTTCACCAGTTAGGAGCGGAAATTTTGGATTTCAGGCAGCAGATTTCAGATCCGCCAAGGGAGGAACAGAAATGCATAATTAAACAAGTAACAAATCATTTGGAAAAAATGTAATCAGACTTTTGCAAATTATCCTTTTCCAGCAGCACTTTCTTCTGTTTTACCACTCTTCACCTCCAGTCCTTGGAGATGGACTTCACCCTGCACTGTTATCACCTTAAAGTTAATTAATTATCACAAGGGGAAAAAACCACCAACAAACCAACACAAAAAGCTCAGTGATTCAGGTCAGAGAGGCATCTGTGAAGCCTGGATATTTGTGCAAGGTGGTTTTTAAACATCTCCACTGACATAGGCTGAAGTCCCTACAGGGCATGCACACAGTTGGGTCTCCAGATTTCCTGGGCCCCATATCCCTCCCTCTATGTGCTTGGTGAATACTTTTGGATCCAGGCAACCATCCAACTCTACTCGAGATTTGACTGCAAATCAAACTAATAACTTCCTTGGCCTGCAGTGAAAAAGGATAATAACACTTTCCCAACCGGTTCATTTTTTGCTATTGTTAGGATTTATTGACATAACACTAGTATTAAGAGGCCTAGTTGAGGCTCCTAGATTGAACCTCTCCTCCAATTCCCCCAAAGCCCCACCCCCTCCCCTGATATTTCTACTTCATAAATTATGTGGCTCAGATTTGAGCACATTCTACATGGTATTACCTTAATACATGACTGTCATATTCTTACCCTGGACAGGGAACTGCTGGAGAGGGTACAGCAGAGGGCTACAAAGATGATGAGGGGCCTGGAGCATCTCTCCTATGAGGAAAGTCTGAGGGACTTGGGTCGTTTTAGTCTTGAGAAGAGAAGACTTAGGAGGGATTTATCAATGCTTATAAATACTTACAGGGAGGGTGTCAGGCCAGTCTTTTGTCAGTGGTGCCCAGGGACAGAACAAGAGGAAATAGGCACAAACTTGAACGTAAGAAGTTCCACCTAAACACGAGGAGGAACTTCTTTGCTGTGAGGGTGGCAGAGCCCTGGCAGAGGCTGCCCAGGGAGGTGGTGGAGTCTCCTTCTCTGGAGACATTCAAACCCCTCCTGGAGATGTTCCTGTGGGACCTGCTCTGGGTGGCCCTGCTTTGGCAGGAGGTTGGAGATGATGATCTCCAGAGATCCCTTCCAACTCCATATGATTCTGTCTGTACCCAGGCTATGTAGAAACAAAACAGGAATTGTGTAAGCAAATAATACACATTAAAAACATTTCAAACTATCCTTTATATATTAATTTCAGGGTATGAATAGGGTTAATTTGATATTGGCTCATGATAAAGGTATGTTCTCCTAAGACCTGTACATTAAGAACCTTGATTTCTCCCATAGCTGCCACATGCGACCTGCAGCACATGCTTTCTTTCATTTCTGAGGGAAAAATTCTCCTCTTGGAGATTCAAGAGCAAAATGCTTTCCTCACAGGCACTCTCCTTCTAATTCAAGCCTTCTTTCTCCAGAGATACATACATATTTCAAGTTTCCAGAAAGACTGTCTGCACTAATGGCAGTGTTAATGCACACTCACCTGGAAATTTTCAGTTCTTTTATCAATTTTGATATTTTTTATTCTTTATCTAAATACTGGGTTCTCCAGAAGGCTAGAATAGATCAGTTCCATTAAATAGTACAGATGAAAGCTGTTACTCAGTATTTGCAAGGTTTGAAATCAAACACGAATGCAGTCATTCTAGATTAAATCCAATCTTGTGACTGCAAAACTGACCGAATTTGCATCTTTCCGGGTGAACGCTGTAAAACTGCATGGCCTGTATTCACCAGGTTCTTCTTTGAAACATTATGTATTTATACTACTGCAGTTGCATTGGACAACGATTATTTTTAGTTACACTTTTAGGAATAAAGCTCCTTCAATTCAGTTTAGTACCTTGCTTCTGGTACTGAGAATGAAATCGGTGTCGTCATACCTGGTCATGCCTGGGGATGCTGACCAACGCTGCAGGGCCTGGGTTGAGCTTCTGAGCAGTGGCCAAACTCCTCCCAGGGGAGACGTTGCTCCTGCTCTTTTGCTGGGAGACATGGTCAGAAGTTCCGTAAGAGTGGCCATCCATCGTCCTTTGCATTTTACCAACTATTTGAGTTTGCAATAGCTGAGCTTGTTGATGCTGTCACTCATAAGGCATTTTCTTCTGTATTTGAGTCCTATTACCATCACAGCATGTTTCTGAGCATTATTTTTCATGAAGTCAGGTTCAAAGGGAGATCTAAGCTACATGAAAAGAGATATACCCATAAATGGTGTCTATTTCTCTGTGACTGTATGTACCTTCCCATATGGATTTAGAAAAAAAATCTTCTGTATGATAAAGTTTTCTTCCAACTTTTTTCCACACTCTTCCTCATGCAGCTTTAGGCCACACCTTTATTTAATACAGAGACCTTAGAAAGACAGAAGAAAATCCAAGAGTGAAACTAAAGAAGAGAGGCTTGAAAACTGCTGGAAACAAAGAAAACAGTCAGAAGAGAAAGAAGCAAGATCTCTGCAGCATTAAAGTGAGAGAGGAAGAAAGGCGGATCAGGGGAGACACCAATTCTGATGGGCTAAGTTTTCTTGGCTGACGTTGAAGTGCCATTCTTCACTTTAAACTAAGTCCACTTGCCTTTAATAATCTAATTATTCTTATTTAACTGTTACGGTGCTCTAGCCCAGCCCTGAGCCTTGTGTTGACTGCTGTTTGTTGCTTGCCCCCCAGGGCTTGTTTGCTGCAGCCCCAGGCTTCACATTTTATTGATATGCCCATGATGCCTGTGAGTACTTTCCTGACCTCATCACAGATGTTCAGACAAAGGCCTGTTCTCTGCAAAAGAGAGCTGAGAGATGCAGGGAGCTGAGAGGTATATGTGCCAGGGGCTCGCCATAAAGCTCTCAGTAAATTGAGCCGTGCAGGGTGCAGGTACTTAGTACAGTGAGGTTGAGTCACCAGTAGAGGTTTCTGAAATCCATAGTTTTAGCATGAAGAGAGGAATATCTAGAAAAGAAATTATAAGTCTTAATGAATGGCTGCTTTGAGTATGGATTATACATTGCTAGCAATATGCCACTGTTTATAGCACATCATTAGCCTGTAAGAGCTGCAGTGATTGAACTTTTGTGCTTGTTTCAAAAGTGCCACAGTTCAACATTTTAGTCTTTCTTGCTGCAGTAACCACTGGTTGTTACAAATCCCTTCATGAATGCATTATGGAAAACTGGGGCAGAGTTCTTCACTAGCTAGCCAAGTGCATGCCTGCTGGGGCTTTGTACCAGGAAACAGTGAATAATGTTTTTAAAGCCAAAGTACAGTAGAAGCCCATTTTACACACATAAGCATGTTGCACAAGACTAATAGTCATTCAGGTTCCCTGCTGTTATGTGAAATTTATATCAGTTTGCATTGCAGAATTTATTTTTCAGGTGTTTCTTTAAGTGGATTCATTCTTATATCATTTCACCTGTTAGTGTCCTCAAAACAACTCACCGCAGTAAGTCTATTATTTTATGGCATATTCATGTAAAAAGGTCTCATTGTACTTCCCTCTATGGTCTGGTGCACAGAAAATATATTCCCTAAAGAGAGGCAGCACACATTTAATTCTACTCTGCTTTACTCAATGGTATTATTGCAGGCAGAAAATCATCCTGCTTGACAGAAAATGACACCCTATGTGCTTGCTAGATGCCCCATCTTTCAAATCACAGCCCTGACTCAGTGACCTCTCTAAAGGGATTAGGATCTATGAATTTTTAGAAAAGCTAAAATAGTGAGACCTGATGAATTTGAGGGGTCATTCCTGGAGGTGGGACCCAATCCATCAGCCAAGTCCAGACCCTTCCAAGGAAACACGATTGATAAGCTTGTGCCTCCACCTTTTGCTTCATTAAAGAGACAGTAGATATTAATGACAGCAATTATGTATTCTCACTTAATTTAATGTATGACAACATAAGAGACCATAAGTAATTAGATTATGAGAGAAGATTGTTAATTTTATTTGTTTCTTATGAACGTAAGGTGCACCTTGGAAAAATGATCATATGATAAACAGTGAAATAGTCTATCGTTAAATAGTAGCTCAGTGAAAACCCTTTGAAAAATTAGTTGAAACAGTTTGTTTGGGTATTTAAGAATAAGGAAAACACTATTGCCCATAAAACATGAACATACCTGAATGTCAGAAAAGGCAAGGGATTTGGTGCTTTGTGGTTCCTGCATATTCTTGGCCTGTCTAAAATTGAGTTGAGTGAGGATTCCTTGCTAGCAACTTTCAGAGGATGTTATTGCTCTTCCTTCTCACCACTCTGTACGTTTTTTTTTCCTGCTGTCCAGCTGAAAAGAGGAAGAAAACGGCAAAATTAATTATTAAAAAAAAAAGAGAGAAAGGAACAAATAAATAGAAGCTAAGGCATTGTCTTGCAGAAAAGTAAGGGCAGAAAAGCAAAGAGAATGAAGAAGTAGGTGGAAGAAAGAAGAGTAAGGAAAAAGGATTCATATTTAATCAAGAAAGGAATAGCAAAACCAAGAAATGTGAGAACAAGTAACCCCATAACGGCATCAAACAGCACCACACCTGAGACCTTCAACTACCTGAGACCTGCACTGACAGCCTTTTTGGTGGACATTTGAAAGGCAGGGCCACGTTCTCCTCTACTTTTGAACTTTACAGATAGAATGATAAGAGCAAGAAGATAAGGTGTGGAAGAAGTTAAATTCAAACCTCTTCCTAGCATTCAAACTTCTAGTCCAAGCCTTGCTTTTATAATACTTGTGACCAGAGTCAGTTTTGTCTAAATTCCTTGCACTGGTATTATGCAGCATCTAATAGACTGTTACCACTACTGCAAAGGCAGCTGTAGAAATGTTCTACTTCTGCCTCAGAGGCTGCACAGGAAGTTTTCATCCCCTTTTTAATCCATCAGAAACTAGTGTAAAAATATCCAACCTTCCAGCCATGGTGTTATGGAACTTAGACCTGGTTAACTTGCCTCCTCTGAGTGAACAAAACTCTCATTACTTTTTCAATACAGGTGTCATGACTATATCGATATATTTTGCAATTAAAGATGTGGATCTTTGCTTCTGGCATTACAATAATTGCCTTAGAGTTTTTGCGGTGTCAGGAAATGAGGAGGTATTATGAAAACCACAATTTTTGTTCAGAAAGAGAGGAGATAGAGAAATTGAGACATTGGCTTGCTGACAGGCAAGGACTACTTGGAAAACCTAAAGTTTATCTGTAAAATCTGAAGCCCAAAAGATAGTGTAACACAGTGTTTGGCCCGAGACATTTCAAACATCTGAATGAGCCGGAAAGCCAGAAGTGTTCTTTCAGTGGCACAAGGTATACTTCTCCACTGTTTAAAATATCTGGGTGCAGTAAGACATGCAAAGCATGCATACAAATTCCATAATTTTTGCAATTTCCCAAAAATCCACATCTTTGCCACTGACCATAAGTAGGTTTTGGGGACTCTTCTTCTATCACTTCTGCTAAAAGCAAATTTAAGTCAGGATTGCAGAGAAAACTGGTTGTTGATTAACTAATTTGACCTGTCACCTAGGAGACTTGTGATATAAAATGTTACTTCAGCTTTTTAAACAAATAAGTGTAATTTCCATTTAATTGATTTTTGACCTCGCACTGCAATTATTTGATGTTAATTTACCTCAGGATAGAAGAATAGCAACTGCATATAAACTGTTAAGAAAGATACTGTAAAAAGATATCTGCACAGGGGAAAGACGGTATTTATTACGTTAGCTTACATCTGCACAGTAGCCAGATGAATACTATTTCCTTTTCCTGCAGTGTAATTATCAAAAGCAACTAAATTCACAGGGAATACTTTGAGACACAACATTGAAGCTAGTGCTATACAAAAGCATAAAATCCTTGTTTGACAGCAATTCTACTGCTCTGGTTTTAAGATTTTTTTATTATTTATTATAAGACCCAGGAGTGTGCATGGGATTTTACAGAGGAACGAGGAGTAGCAGGTCACTGCCCTGAGCAGCATATAATCCAGGAGAATAAAGAAAACAATAATGCACAGGGAGTGAAATTCTGTTCTTTGCCCAAAACAGCAACAGTTTAAGAACAAGGTAGTTGAAACTCTGTACTGGATGATTTTGGATCTGAGAAAAACTTCTTGTTAACCATTCATCATCATCAAGGTTGTCTTACTGATCCAAGTGTGTCTCTATTATGTTGAATATGGGGTATATTAATCACAACTACTATCACTATTATTGTTATCCAGAGTATAACAACCTATATTGCAGTGTTGCATAGAGGCTCGCATAGGAGATATTTTTTTATTATTAAAGCAAAACTATTGTAAAATGTTGAGAACTACCATTTTCTTGATTAGGATACAGAGGGAGTTTGGCTTCTACATAATAAACAGGAAGAAAGAGAAGCTGAGGAATTTCTGCTCTTCCAAGTGCAGAGGAGTGGTCAGTGCCACCTGCATTGGTTATATCCTGCCTGAAAGAACCCTTCCATGAGTGGTCCATAAGTGTGACAGTGGTTGAGCACTTGACATTTACAGCTCCCACTACCTTTATATGAGAGGAGATAATGATAGGAGGTTCACACTTGTGTTAACAGAACTCCTACAAGGACATTAAAGTCTGAGCATGAAGTAAATGCAGAGAACATCTCATCAGAAATACTGGTTTCTGTAGAATTTAGAAATGTAGAAACCCCATTAAAACCAGGGATAAATATAATACAGGTAACCAGACTACAGGTTCTGAGAGAAGGGGGATTAGACAACAAAGATGGGTTGTAGTGTCTAATAAATTCTGTAACTTACTGAAGAATCAGCTCATCTTTGTCTTCAAGTATTTAAAAAATCTATCCTACTAACAATGATGTATAGAGCAGAAATAAAATGCCTCTACAGAATGTTGGGGGGGAGGGTTATGCACAGAGAAATATATAAGGTGTTAAATATTTCAGTGGAAGTCAGGAAGATTAATGAATGGGTTTATAACAAACAACCATCTAGGAAATTATTCATCAGTGATACATGGAGATGTAATTGCAACTAAGTAGGACATCTACCTCAAAAACAAGACTTGCAGTGGTCAAAATTAAGACACAGAATGCCAGTTGTGGAAGAGAAATGAAGGTTGCCAAGAGATGGCAAATGGATGTGATCACATCATTTACCTGGACAAGATAGATGAGCAAAGTGCATGGCAGAGAAAAATGGCAGAAGCTCTCTTACTCTATCAGTTGCCTTGTATCAGCAGCTGCTACTGTTAAGATGATGCTATCTATGTTATCCATAATCGAAGTTTTATATTTTCAGTTGATTTGCAGTATCAGATAGAACTCCTGTGTACAAAGATAGGTGCACTCATTAGCACTGCTGAGATTATGTTGTGGCAGAGCTTTGCAAAGAGAATTGCTGCTGGGCTTCTAGAGTAGTTGCTACTGCTGGAGCAGAGCAGTGAGCTAATGAATTAATTTGTGTTTTGAAATATTCTCCATGGGATCACTTATAAAACACAGACCTTGTTTGTACAAGGAACAGAAATAGGTAACAGTTGTCTGCCCTGAATCTCTACATACTTCAAAAAACTACATGTACATTGTTCTCTTGGTGCTGTTTTCACTAAATGAATAATCATATTTTGCTGGTATAAGTTCCATGTATGATTACTGAGAAATTTATAGAGAAAAGTACAGAAAGAAGTGGCAACTTGAGGGAATGTCAGATGGGCTTCAGTGACTCAGAAATTGTCAGTTTTTTTCTAACTATGTCAGCTGATCAGATCAGGTGCATTATCTTCCTGGGACAAAGCTTGTCTGTCTTGTCTGTCTTTGGGGAATAAAGGAGAAGAACATGGAGACTATTAATTATGTACACACATATATGCATGTGTATATGCATATATATTTATATTATATCCCATCCTCAGAGTTGCAATCACTCTGGTCCCAGTTGTGCTGGCTGGGATGCTAATGCAGATCTAGATATAACCACTAAAAGACAAATCCTGTGGTCTCATTAGCACGCTCAAGTTACAAGCACAGGAGTTATCCACAAAACATGATCCCTTTGCTTGTTTCCTTTGAAGATATACAAATAAAACAAACATGTAGTTAATGAATGCCTGAGAAATATAACCGCAAAGGGGAGTTTGGTGAAGTAATGCTGTGAATCAAAGTTCCCTTGAGCTAATGCTGCTGCTTAAGGGTTAATGGTAATGAATGACTGAAAGTGGACAGGTCAGAAAATATGAATGGGAGACAGTCTAGAAGTAAAAATGCCTGGCTTCCCACCTGAACATGATGTGAGATGACTGACTGACTGATTCAATATGGCTGAGCATGAGTAAAAGAGCATACTGACTCAGTATGACTGCAAGGACAAAAGATCATGTGTGTAAATTATTATCTCACTGACTGTACAGGTAGAAGATGAGGCGAAATGACAGGAGTAAATGAAGGAAAACAGGAACATCTGAAATGCAGAAAATGTAGTGACAAAGAATATTCCCAGATGGCCCATTTCTGATAATTGATGGAAAATCCATATTAACAACTGGCTAATGGGTAGGATGGAAGCGCACTACTGAGTGCATGATTTTACCAACCGCTGCACCTGGCTTATTCCCAAGACCCAGCAAGTTAAATTGCAACATGAAGAGTCATTGCAAAGAGTTCTTACCATTAACTTCTTTTTGAGAAGACTTTCTCAAAAGGAGACTCTCCTGACTTCTCTAAAATGATTTTATAAACAGGCATGCAGGACATATGCAGAGAGCCAGTTCTTCTAGGCATCTTTGCAATAGGTCTTGTTAGTGTAGCAGGAACATTTTTTGAAGGGAAGTGACATAGGAATACCTCTTTCTGCTCGGGAATTACTAGATATAGAAGCTCATTGATTCATTAATATATACTTAGTTTCAAATTATGTAGCTAATAGAAGTGACCTTACTCTTTTTTTGCTCTTTCTTGAATGGCCTCCTGTGCATGTGGGCGGAAGACATTAAATACAGTTATAAAGTATCGCTTCATTCATTTTCATCAACCATTTTGTGCTCTGTTGTCACGAGGAGAATTACAGCACAAGACATAGCAGTGGCATTAAAAAAAATATCTTTGAACACAGCTATCTACCTGAGGTAGAGGAAGAAGTATGGTTCACAAGACAACTTGCCTACCCAACAGATTTAATGAGACCATAATAGTTGAAATACCCCAACTCTCAGCATGCAATCGTTATGAATAAAAGTATGTTCTTGCTCCATATGGGAATGTAATGGCATAATTCCCAGGAGATATCTGGGAGGTTAACGTCCCCCACAAGAACAACGGCAAGCGACTGTGAGATTTCTCTCAACTGCTTGGTGCTCCTCCACCTCACTGCTTTAGTTGGGAGGCCTATAGCAGACTCCCACAGCACTATCATCTTTGTTGGCTCATATCCTAACCCAAACACTCTCAACCCTATTATCCATATTCTTAATTTCCAAGCTCTCATAACATTCTCTTATAGGGCCCTCCACTGCCTCTCTTTTCCTGTTTATCCCTCCTGAAGAGCTTGTAGCCATCAATTGTGGCACTCCAGTCATGTCAGGCAACCAACAACATTTCTACTATAACATAGTTGTCATCTACTGTATCATAGTTTTCCTGGTGCATCATGGCTTCAAGCTCCCCCTGTTCATTGTTCATACTGAGTGCATTGGTATAGATGCACTTCAGATGAGCTAATGATTCCAACACCTTCTAACACAGTGGGCCTTCCTACCAAACCTCCCTCAGTTGCTTCCATAATTTCTAAACGTCTATCTCTTCTCTCAAATGAAGTGGCAGAGCAAGAGTCCTTACTAGTCCACTGTCACTCAAGTCCTGGCATGCTTCCCTCAGATTCAGTCCTAAGAGGCCCTGTTATCTTCCCTTTCCCCTTCATCTCTACTTTAAAGACCTGTCAATGAGCCCTGCTAACTCCTGCCCCAAAGTTCTTTTCCCCCTCTGGGACAGGTGTCTCCTATCTGCCACCAGTAGAGCAGGTGTCTCATACAGCAGCTATAATTAAAAAGCCCAAAGCCCTGCTGATAACACCTGTCCTGGAGCCATGAGTTGACCTTTTACCTCTTCCTGTTTATTTTCTTATTCGTGATTGCCACTGAGGAGAACACAACTTGCATTCTTTAAAGCGAGGGTGGTGAGACACTGGCACAGGTTGCCCAGGGAAACCATGGATGCCCCATCCCTGGAAGCGTCCCAGGCTGGATGGGGCTTTGAGCAACCCAGTCTGGTGGGAGGCCCATAGCAGGGGGGTTGGGACTCCATGATCTTTAAGGTCCCTTCCAACCCAAACCATTCTATGATTCCTGATCCCTTAGGCAGTCGTCCCAAGGCTCTAAAATCTCTTTTAATCGATTTTAGGCTCCTTCTACTCACATCATCACCACCCACCTGAAATACTAAAAGGGAGTAATAATTGGAGGAGTTTACTAGGGCAGGAACTTTCTCCAACACATCCCTGACCCATGCCCCAGGGAGACATCAGACTTCCCTGTGAAGCGGGTCAGGTTGGCATATTGGTCCCTCTGCCCCTCTCAGTATCACAGAATATTCGTGGTTGGAAGGGACCTTTGAGATCGAGTCCAACCAAAAAAAGAACCAGCAAAGAAAACTACCAACCAACACCCACATACACACAGACAGACAAAACCCAACAGTCTCAGGCACTAGAGCATGCCCTGAAGTGCCACGTCTGCACGTTTCTTAAATACCTTAAATTCTTGGTGACTCCACCACCTCCCTGGGCAGGCTGTTCCAGTGCCTGACCGCCCTCTCAGGAAAGTCATTCTTCCTAAGATTTAATCTAAATCTCCCCTGCCCCAACTTCAGACCATTTCCTCTGCCCCTATCATTATTCCCTTAGGAGAAGAGGCTACTTAAGAATAGAGTCACCCACAACAATGACCTGGCTGCTTTTCTTTGTGGACCCAGTTGTGATGCCGGGTCTATGGCGACTCAGTCTTTCTAACATTTCCAGCCTGGGTGTACCTTCCTCCTCTCTAACAGCCAGTTCCTCCTGCAGGATTCCATGCCAGTTCTGCAAGGGTAACTAGGGAGGTGGGAGGGCCTGAGATGGGATTCACCTGCTTCCCCAAGCAGGAACCTGTTTCCACCCACCCCCCGCCCCAATCCCCTCCTACTACCTGGCAAGACTAGGGGAGGAGGTCCTTGATTTATGTGGAGCATCAACATGTTCCCTTTCTCTCAGGGAGCAGGTCCACCAGTCACTCTCTCACACTCCCTGCTACTCCTCAACCTCTCCACTTCCTCCTTCATCTCAGCCACCTGTAAGAGCAGGTCATTCACCCATTCACATTGGACACAGGTGTTGTCCCCGCTGCCCTCATTGCCAGCGCCAGGCTGTGTCACTCAGATTCACAGATTTGACAGAGTTGGAAGGGACCTCTAGAGAAGATGGTGCCTGTAGCTGTACTTCACTGGGGGAATAATTAGTAACGTTCAGCTTCAAAAAACTGAACTTGCCACTTCCACTCCTGCCAAGAGCCAGAGGCTAGACGGGCAGTCTGGGGAAACTGCCTCCCAGGAAGCTTCATCAAAGGGGAAAGATCTCGCTTGGGAATGTCTGCATTCTGCAGTTCTCTTGGTTTCATGGGGTGACGGTCAAATATTTGTGTAAGGCGGGGAAATCCCGCGGGTGATAAAAGATTTAGAGTAATTGTCTCACGTATTACTAGTAGCTTCCTAAGCAAGGAGGGAGAGCCCTGTGCCCACTCCCCTCACACTCCTGTAATACCTGTTCTCTGCTTTGAGCGTAAAGCACGACTTTCCCCAGCATTGCACCCCCGGTATCGCCTGGCCCAGGATCTCTCCCTCTCCATGAGGGAAAGTTCCCAAACTGCTTGGGAGAGACAGTGCCTTACTGTAATCAAGCCACTGTTGTACCACTGTTACCAGCTGATACTGTTCTGTCAAATGATTTGTGTGTCTCCATTAGGATGCTGCTTGAATGTCTTCCCAATTAGCAACTTTAAAACCAAACCAAACCAAACCAAACCGCAAACCACCTAATATTTTATCTACTGCCAATGTGTAGTGTTTCACATCTGGACTCCATGATCTTGAGTCCAGATATGTGTGGTTGGACTTGATGATCTCAAAGGCCCCTTCCAACCATGAAGATTCTGTGATTCTGTGATATCATAGGTACCTTACTGGGTACATAAATGTATCCTCCATGTGCTAATTTCAATCATAATGTTTTACCTTAAATAGAGTAATACTTTTTTTTTTTTTTTCCTAGCATAACAATACTCCAAAACTGGGATGCATTTTTGGAAGGAGACACTCTGTTTGTCTCAGGTCTGTGAAATGTATAGTCAGAGGCAGTGACAAGCCATTCCAGGACAGGTTCCTGCTCTGATGCTGCTCCGCTCCAATCAGTGGCTGAGGCTGGAAGCAGCTTCCCAATCTACGTTGAACAAATCTAATTGTAAAGCTAGAAGTAAATCATATGTAACATCTCTTCCTAGGGATGTGTGCTGCATGCACATAACACTTCCAGCTGAGAAACCCATTCCCAATGCAAATCTTTAATGGGAGGAAACCAGCACTTAATACAACTACTTTCGTAGCATGCACCCCCACTCTGCTTAATCTTAGCAAAGCTGCTTTTTCCTGTTTTAAATTCAGAGCTTCAGTTCCCTTGATCCAAGAGGTTAAATACTTCAAATCACATCAGTGCCCTAAGATTGTGAAGGGCCAGCTCAATGATGATGACTGCAAGTCCAAACATTAAGAATGCAAATTATCAGCCAAGTGACAACTGTTAAGCTGTATTAAAAACTATGTTGCTTCTGCTTAGCAGACACGCAGATAGAAATGATGCTACTGTGAAATTTGGGGGGATAACAGTTCAAAGCACAGGCAAAGCATTTGTTCTCTTGTCTGTTCATTTGCTGTTTTGAAAACAAGCAACAGTATCACCTCAGAAATCTGCAGCTGAGATCTGTCGCCAAGCAATATCCTCACTAATAAATACAGGATGTTGATAAATAAAGAAAAATACTAAAAGAACCTTTTGTACAATACCAAATACACCTTATTAGACCAGTTTAATACTTTCTGTGAGTCACAGGTGGCATAAAACAATATTTAAAAGCAAAGTCTCTGGCTGATGACTGCTTGCTAATGGCACATAAATTCCAAAAGCTGACAGACCCTGTCCAAATAGTTCTGTATATCACATTGATTTCATCTTTTCCTTCCATCGGGATACAATCCTATACTGCACAGGAATTCAACTGCTTTAAATGTTCAAAAGAGATTTATTCACAAAATCAACAGCCAGCATGCAAAGAACAGTACTTCACACATGTCCCTTTACTTGTTTTTAAATGGATACACATTCTGCTTTTAAACTTTCTGCCACAAATATGGAAACCTGACAGTGATCTCAAATTAAAACCTACCAACAAAAATATGTCCACTTCGTCCTCCTGCCTCTGCAATTTATTGCTGCTCTAGGTCAAAGAGTTAAATACTCGCTCTAGATTAAAAAAAAAAAAAAAAGCTAGATGATTTTATGACACCGCTCAGATCCCACTCTGGCATCGTGTAGTTCACAGGGTAAATTATGGTTTAGCTGTCACATGGCATCTCACCTTTGACTCCAATAAAAGCAGGATCAAACCTCATCTTCTTCTAAATAATGAGGGTAATATTGTGCCTCCACCAGAGTGTCCATCCTGCCATTGAGCCAATCTGCTATGATAAATCCCACATTCCTACTGCATCAATATGTTTTTTGTAACAGTGCAAAAGCTGATGAAGGCATTAGTGCCAGCCGGTGATACTGCATCCCCTTACTGAAGCCTGTAATGTTACTCTCATTATACAATTTCTGACACTTTTGCAGCCTCCATTGTGAGTATCTCCATTACTGATGGACATTGTAACTGTAGGCAGCCTGTGAACAGAAACCCCCACAAATATAATAGCACTAACTGAGTTTATAGAAAAAATGTTTTGAAATGCACAGATCCAAGTACCGACCTTACAACAGAGAGAAGAGACACAGCACCCAGTGGTGTCAAAACCCAATCAGAAAGGTTTTGTTGATGTCCAGGGCTTTTAAATTACTGTTTCCGAACATTCCAAGAGAATACTTTGCACTTTGGTATGGAAATTAGTCATACATAACTTCTGGTTATACTGCAATACTACATATAAGGCAACTTAGATTAATTCACAATGGGATGATTCCTTGGAGAATTATTTTCTAATGCACAACCCAACTTGCAACATTTGAACTTTTTTTCTCTGGCTATCATCACAGCTTCTTCTGACTGGTCTTCCACAAAAAAAAATGGCTCAGAGGTCTGGTGCTGTCCATTACTTTTTGAGACACTTCTTTTGGAATTGGTCCCTATAGACTGCCACTATCCAACAAATGTCTTTACTTGCTTAGACCTTATTAATTAGAAGATATTTTTTCCCTGGCATTTTGAACACCAGGGTCTGTGAGATAAAGCTCACAATGTGGCTCTTTTGGAGAAGCATCTGGAACTCATCTGTGTAAAAAGTGACCATAGACTTGTAGAAGATAGCGTTTGTAAAATTATTACCCGCCTTGTTGATTTAATGAAGTTTTATAGAACTCCAGATTCGAGTTTATACAGCTCTGAAACAATCAGTTGCATTTATAACATAAAGTAAGAACTAATCACAATCTCTTTGATTTGCTGCTTTTCATTTGCTGCACCTCAAAATGCTTTACAAAGGAGGTAAATATCATTATTCCTAATTCAAGAATGGGACAACTGATAGAGAGAGAAGTAAAACCAACTACCTTCCAAGTTTTTCATTAAGCTTTTATAGACTTTTCAAAACAGAGATAACAAATACCACTAAGCAACCAAGAGCTTAGCTCAATGAGAGGATAATGGATAAATATAATATGCAACCATTTAAAATTTCTGAGGTGGTTAGTAAGATACCATATGTGACATGGCTTTGCTGTACTTCCCTACACACAGGGTAAGTCACCATAAAGAGAGACACCTCTGCTACCATCAAAAATATTTCCCCGATCTTGTCTACAGCAGGACGCTGAGGCAGGCAAGCTACCCTGCCATGAAAAATACATCTGAAGCCAACTACGCCTGCTGAATGCCGTAATAGTGCAGAACAACAGCTCCCACCTAAAGAGGTTGAAGTGACCCTTTTGGAATTTTAAGTAGTTTGTTCAGGCAATAACCAACGTATAATTGGAAGTTCCTCTAAGGAGTGATCATATTCTTTCTCTGTGAACTGAAGCTCTACCTAACAGCTCAAGTGTTTGTAGCAACTCCTGACATTCAGGTAATATGACTTTGACTGTATTGAATATAGACGTAATTTGGAGGAAGTCCGATAGGATTAAGGAAATGTCTTTGCCGTCCCTAGGCCATGATTAGCACGAAAACAATGCGATAACTACATTTCCTGAAACAAAATGATATTGCAATGATATCACCACTGTTTCATACTTCAAAAACATTATCATGAGCTTGTCTTACATTTGTTATACAGAAATCCTAATGTTAAATATTGCTCTTAAATTTCAGTTGGTTAGTACAGAAGTCTTTAACATTGCTATGCAACCATGTCTATGTATGAGCGTGAACAACTATTTTTATCACATCCTCCAGGTATATGGTTTGTGATAAGCTGTTTAAACCACCCAAAACAGTTTTGTGTGGACCTTCCCGCTGACTGGGAATTTCCTTATTAATCCACTCATAAGCTTTTCTTGATGAGAAACGACAAGTTGTGCCAAATTTGCGTAGCAATCGCTGCATCAGTAAGAGAACTGTAAGAATCAGGGCCCTGTCATTTTCTTATTTCAAAAAATAATATAATTTCAAAAAAAATCAAGGCTGGGTTTCATTCCTAGAATGGGTTTCAGCATGGTCACAACACAGTACCACTGTCTGGCACAAGAAAGTCTGCCAGGTTGAGTCGACATTTGGACCTAAATTCCTTCAACGTGGTTATGAATAGAAGTGCAGCCCTCAACTGGAAAAGAACGCCCCGAAAAACACACATATAAAAGAGTAATTGTTGGGTTTGCTGTGAGGAACATTGGCTTGGAAAAGGCATCCTGCGTCATTGTGTCCAGTCCCCTGCTGTCTTAGGCAACCACAATATATAATCCTTTTCATAAATTTATCAAGTTCCATCTTAAACCCAGTTAGGTTTCTTGCCCCTAATGGGAAGGCTGTTCCCAAGTCTCACTGTGCTGAGGGTTAGAAATATTCTTCTAATTCCCAGCTTACATTTATTCATGGCCAATTCAGACCCATTTGTTCTTGTGCCAACATTGTTCTGTAGCTTAAATAGCTTCTCTCCCTCTCTTGTGTTTACCACCCCTGATGAACTTATAGGGAGCAGGCTGTCCCTTTGGCCTCTCACTGTCATGTCATCTTGTTTGTACACGAGCTGCAATCCCCCCCAAACAATGGATGGGACATTGTTTTAGGAAGGTTAACAGCAAATAAAAACAGTGCTCTGTCTTGCCCGGGATGGGCAAAATCCATCACTGGGTGTCAGGCCATCGGTGGAGCCTTCTGGAGCTCTAACTGTCAGCCGAGAGCATCCCAGAGAAAACAGAAGCATAAAGTCATAATAGACCAGTCATAATAGACTCAACATAATAGGGCCAGTTTAACATATTTCCCCAATTATCCCTTACTATTTCTGAATCTGAAAGAGCAACAACTGTTAACGAGGAAACAGACCTGCTGGTCCGCAGTGGCTAGGCAGGGAAAAATTATCATCAGCGACTGGGCTAAAAAAATATTTTCAGCAATGTCCCTGCACCTGTGGGAGGAGGAAAACGCAGCCATTCTTTGAAGCCTGAAAGCCTGCAGTGCATCCGAGCCAAACATTTCTCTGATGAAGGCTTCTCTGTGTGTGCATAACTTAACTTAGTTGCAGCTGGTAACTTCAGGAGGCAGGTTCTGAGATTTTTTTTGACAGCTCCCAGTTTCAATATTGAAAGACTGTGTTCCTTAACATACACCAGAGGAATTTAAAAAGATTCTGGCCCCTTTGCATTTCTAGTTTGAGTGGTTTTCCCTGTGCTTCTATGATTAGGGTAGAAAATCTCAGACTATCATAATATAAATGATACTTTCTCAACGAGAAATATGCAAATAGTGATGTGCCTTATAAAGGATGCAGTTTTATTCATCTTCCGTATGGTTTCTTTTTATGTCTCTCCTCTCCTCTCCTCTCCGCAACTGTAGTGGTTTTGGTAGGAGAGTAAGGAATGGTAGAATCTTCTGTGAGGACCTCCTAGCTTGAGGACTGATGACTTTACAGTCTAATTCTTGTAGTATTAATACAGTTGCTGTTACTTTCATAAAAGTGTGTAGCTCTCTTTCCGTTTCACTAAAATATCAGTTCTTTTAGTCAAACCACGTTGTTCAGAGGGCTTTCTGCTTTCAATATACTCATAAAGGTAAGAAAATTAATCTATATTTGATTTTCAAAATTGCCCTTGAGCTAGAGGATCCTAGGCACAGATTCTTACATGCTGTTCAGGAAAAAAAAAAAAAAAAGAAAAAAAAAAGAAAAAGAAAAGCCTTAGACTCAAAATTTCTAAAGACCCAGAGCCAAACCCAATAAAAAAAGTAAGAGCCAAACATAGTCTCACAAAAAGTAGCATGAATTTATTAAAATGAAGTGAGTTACAGTTGTAGGGTAGTTCCTGTTCTAGCAATTTCAAAAAGCATTTTACATAAAGCCTGTTCTTGGTTTCATGTGCAAAGGTGAAAGGCTTCTGGCATGTTGTTTCCTGGAAACCCTTAGTTTGCAAATGACATGTAACAATGCTATGGCAGAAATGGAAGTGAACATAACTTTTGTTGTCTTTCTGTGTGTAACACATTTGAAGAGAGGATGGGGCACGCTGCTCTGCAGCACCCATTTCAGCAATGTCATGGACAGCCTCCTCCCACACCAGGCATCCACACTCCTTTCCAGGGCATCCAGCACCAGCCCAGTCCCTGCAGACAGAGCTGGAAGAGCAGAGGTAATGTTTTCTCAACTTGTAGCCGTCACCTGCTCACATTTGGGAGGCAAATTCGTCTGCATAACTCCTTTTTTCCCAAGATAAATTTTGGCATAGGCATCACGTCTGACAAAATGAAAGGACCTGCTCTTGGTGTGAGCACATTGGGAGGGGAAAGATGGACCTAACTCCACTCCTCTAGCCAAACAGATTTGCTTTTGTCCTTGACACATGATCAGACTCAACTTCAGCTCATATATATCTCAGCAAGACAGATTTGGCACTGTGAGCTAGTGGTGGGCTTTTCAATAAAATTAAGCAGTCTGGGTGCAATGGATGAGACTATTCCTTTGAATCATCTCGCGCTGATTCTGACTTCCTGTCACAGCAGGTTGGAGGGAGGCCAGTGGTACGTCAGGGTGTCTTGGGCCAGGAAGAACATTAGGGGAGATAGCAGGGATTTATCCACTCTGTGGGAAATTAGTCCCTCAGTGATCAATGCTGATTTGCTGCTTCTCTGGACAGTCTTTCCTGGCTTCATGGATCAGATGCTGGTAGTGCGGGGAATAACAATAAAACCATTCGCTAACTGCATCTGGTGCAGGGAAAGCTTTCCAGAGATTATTAGTTTAAGCATCCTAGAGAGACATAATAAAAGGGGAATCATTATTACAGGGTGTATGTTTTAGGAGATCCATTACTGCAGTGTCTTGGCATTATTACGTAGTTTAAAATAATAAAAACAATTATCCTTCAGGATAAAGGAGACTTTGAAGATGCTGAGTTATATGTGACTGCCTATGTATTTGTTAGACCAGAAGCACCCTGGTTTGGCCATTAGAAGCTGAGTAAAATGGAAGCTCCAGAGGTAACCCTTGGACAGCATTAGGGAAGCTGCAAGACTTGAGTTCAGCATCATCCACAGCAGAAGTGACCTTCACATCTCAGAGCTCACCAGCACCGTCACCATGCTGTTACATAGCTCAGACTCAGCCTGTTCTTCTTCAGCTCTGCATTTCTCTTTAGTGTAGGAAGGTACAGAAGAGCAGGGGTGGGTTTTTTTGTCCACAACAGAAGTTGTTTTCCTGCATAGCCATCCTATTGATGCTGTCTCTGCAGATGCATTGGGACACAAAGATCAAACCGAGGTTCCCAAAGTTCTTATTACATCCCAGAATCTCAAGCTGGAAAATTTCTTCCACAAACTGCTTGACTGCTTTAGGACTCAATGCTTATGACCCTTATAGCAGATCTGAGATGGCAGCAGTGAAGTCTCCAAAAGGAAACCAGTGAGATCTGTGAGGTATCCTGCTCTTGAGTTATAATTATTGTGGCACATGGTAATTTCTTGGTGGATATGCATGTGAGTAACTTGGATCTGAGCACGAGGGTTTTTTCCCTCACGCCTTTTCTTTCTATGTCATTGACTTGTTATATGACTTGCATAATACTGTAGGTATTGGAAACTGTGGGGACTCAGAATTTTTGAATATGGGAAGGCTCTTCCTGAGCCTTCCGTACAGATTTAGTCATCTAACTTCAACTCTCCAACTTTGAAAATGTCAGCATTCACTTACTTGTCTCAAAAAAGACTTAGGAAACCCAGTAAATTCAAATTAGTAATATGCATACCAAACGTGCTACATACATGCAAATTATTAGTGATTATGTATTATTTTGTCTATATTAAAATATATCAACACTGAACATATTGTCATAGCTACTGGGGGATGTGAGAGGGCTACACAGGCGAGTTGTCTTTATAAAATACCATGTGTTTGGCATAAAAGTTAACTGAGGCAAACATTCTGTTTCAGTAGATGTCATAAAAGCACCAGCGTGTGGAGATGACCCTCTCCCACACTAACACAGCCTTGAAGGACTGGCATGATGGAAAGCATCCCAGTTTCAAAATGCTGGACCACTTTCATCTCCCTTGCATGCTGCAAAATCCCCTTGAAGTCAGCAGGTGGTTGGTCCCGAAAGAAATGCTGTGTCGAGAGCTGTGTTTTTCTTAGATAAAAGTTACACAGAGAACTTGCTCTCTCTGTCCTTTCCTCTCTGCTTTCCCCAACATCAGCAACTATTTGTATTGGCCACACCGTTATTTTAAACAGAAGGGGCTGGCTTGCACGCAGCCCACACACAATCAAAACCATCATGTAGCATAAAGCTGATGTCGCCTCTTGCTGCCACTCATAGAATGGATTTTGTTCTCAGTCTGTGCACCAGTAAGAATTTTGCTAGGCAAAAAAATTACTGAATCAAAACAGTCTGAAGGATTACCAAAATTCAAAATGAAATTAAAAACGCAAAGATATCACATGAATGTTCTTAAAGATTTCTATCAATCAGCTTGATTTTCACAATCCATTTTTCTCCTGTGTAACATCCCCCTCCAAGAGTTAAATGTTCACAAATTCCAGGCTTCTTTTCTTTTTTCCCAAAACAATCACTTTGTCACCCAGACACATATGACAAATTTATGGCTGTCTCTGTTTGGCATCACTGCCACCTCATGGATTAATGAATTCTGTGTCCTCTAATTCCCCCACATTATGCACCTCTTTTTTTTATGAGTAGCCAAATGTATCAAGATTCATTTTAATGAATGTGAGTCATTCCCCTTATTCAGAAGGCAGGGCTGTTATGTTGTAAGCAAGCACACCATTAGCTGTGCTAAAAATAAACAGGCATTACCTGCAGGAAAACCTATACAGTAGAAGTACACACTGTTAAGTACTGTGGGGAGGAAAAGAGGAAGAAAGAAAATGCAAAAAACCAAAAATACATGGACTGGAATGGTGTTCATATTGTAGGCAAAAGAAGCAGGATATATTACACGGCGTGTCTACTGTAAGCTTTGTCCAGTGTGTCTGAAAGCAGAGTATGACCTGAAGATTACTTTACCATGAAATTTAAATTTGGCGTCATTCAACGTCAACATACATTTTGTCAATGCTATACTGTGTTTGAGTTAATTTAATTGTTAGTGCTGAAAGAAAAAAAAATGGATAGTTCTTTTTAACACCGTTTTAATTCTCTGTCTTGGTTGATGTAGAGCAACTATTTCCTGTGTGGTTTGCTGGAGATTTCAAGGTTTGGAGATCTGAATATTTCAAGGTCAGCCTGATGCTGCTTAAACAAAAAGCATGCATGGCTTAGCCATGTGGTATTTCTGTTCCATTATTTTCATGTCTCTTAATGTGGTGCAATGGGAAAGGCTCTGGTTGAGTCTCAGAAACCAAGCTCATAAATCAGTAAGTCAATCAACAAGTCTGGGGAACAATATGTTCTTCTATTTTAATTTCTTTGTGGGAAATGTGTAAATAGATACTGGCAATGAAGCTGGAATATAATGGGTATTTATAAATTAAGGCATCCAATGATTTATCTTCTCTACGTGCAATGTAAAAAGAGGTTATGCTTTCTGATCCGTTAAAAGACTATTTTTAAAATAATAAAACATCTTTAGTTTTTAAGGATGAGAATTACTGTCTTCTGACCAGTTTCCAAAAATGTGGGAAGTTAACACGCTAAGAGGAAAATTTAAGGACTCTCAGCAGAACATTTCTCCATAACTGTATGTTATCAGAGACCTACCAGCAGCATGTCTGACACCACGGAACAGCACAGCAGCCTGACCTGGGCAGGTATGGCATGAGTTACGGCAGGCTCAACCTGTCCCTGCAGCTCCCTCAGTGCAGGACCTCTGTATGTCTTTGCCCAGGTGTTTCCCACTACAAAACTGGATCATGGACCCTAGGCTTACTAGTTTTTCAGCAGTCTCCAGAGGCTAATTAGTTAATGCTTGTATAGAATTGATAAAGGTAGTCATACATCATAAAATGTAAGACATTTAGCAAAAGAAAGGAAAAAAGGTTTAAAATCACTTTGCCTCTATCCCTTTCCTAATGAGTTTTTACTAGCATTTGAATGACTGAAGTGCTGTTTGTACAACTGATCCCAAACTGCTAATTTAAGCACCACTTACTGAAGCCCTTTTAAACAAAACAAAAAAAAACATATTATATGTTGAAAATTCATTATGGAAAGAAACAGAAGTCACTTATAAAGTTACATCGTCCATTCCAGGAAAATAACGCAGAACTTGTGACTTAGGAAGCCAAACACCACTCTACATCAAAGAGTCAACTAAATATTTACTACAAGCAGCTGACAAATGGCAATTCATAACTTAAAAATGTCCACAAAACTGCTTGCCAACCTATTTTAAATAATTTTATTACTTTTTTGCTATTGTTCAAAAAGGCCATATTTCTGGATAACTTACAAATGGGAGGAAAAAATTAGCATTTGAGAAACCAATTGTTTGCAAACAGTAGTCTGTCCTGCCCTAAAGACCTGACAGTTAAGGTGTATTTTGGCAGGCAGACCACAAGCGGACTTTTAAAAAGCTTCTAAATATCTAAATGAGGTACCTATGAATTTTTAAAATCTCATTTCTGCCTTTCCAAATCTTGGCATGGTTAAAAGCCTTTAAAAGCTGACCCCATGTTTTTGCAACTTGAAAGGCATTATCTGAAGGCTCATCTCCACCACAAGAGGCAGCTACTATTACTGTACCACAGTCACGTCCCTCAGATGAGGCCAATGAGAGTAAGCCAAAACGACAAAGCAGCACAACACAGAGCGAGTTGACCTATTTCAGGCCGCTCCTGCCTAAGACCATCAGCTGGAGTGTTACCTCCAGTCTGGAGCCCCATCTAGAACACTCTGTCCAGTTCTGGGCTCCCCAGTTCAAGGACAGGGAACTGCTGGAGAGGGTACAGCAGAGGGCTACAAAGATGGTCACGTGCCTGGAGCATCTCTCTTACAAGGAAAGGCTGAGGGACTTGGATAATTTTAGTCTGGAGGAGAGAAGGCTGAGGGGGGATCTGATCAATGCTTAGAAATACCTCAAGGGAGGGTGTCAAGAGGATGGGGTTGGTCTATTTCCAGTGGTACCCAGGAACAGGAGAAGAAGAAATGGGCACAAATTTGAGTAAAAGAAGTTCCACCTAAACATGAGGAGGAACTTATTTCCTTTGAGGGTGGCAGAGCATGGGAATAGGCTGCCCAGGGAGGTGGTGGAGTCTCCTTCTCTGGAGACATTCAAACCCCACCTGGACATGTTGTTGTGCAACCTGCTCTGGGTGGACCTGCTTTGGACTAGGTGATCTCCAGAGGTCCCTTCCAACCCCATATGACTCTGTGACTCTGTGACTCTGTGACTGTAACATCCCCAGCTACCACCTTGTCAAGGCCTTTGGGCAACACAGAGACATTGTAGGCATCTCAGCTTTATGAGAGGGGGAACCATGCAGCATACAAATCAAAGTTGCAGTCATGCAATTGTGTGCCACCAGTGGAGGACTTGGAAGGTAGAAAAAAATAATCACAGAATTTTGATTGCCTTTCTTTATCCTGCATTTCTCAGATTAATTTAGTTACCATCGCTTCCTGTTCTAAAACTTGTATTTGCCAGTGGGGTCTTTAATTCCCATTTGCAGTAGGAGCTGTTGCGTTCTCTGGAATCAATTAGCATAAAAGTGCTATTTTTATTAATGTAGCTTTCTTGATGCTGTTTCTGCTGTGATTGGAGGCTTTCAAAGGTCAACTCGAGCACATCAATGGGAGGTGTATCAGGTGCTGTGGACACGCACTGAGAAGCCCTTTAACAACTACTCTTTATAGGCTAGGCAGATAGTAAGAGAAATCCAGTATGAAACAGCTTAGGATAGAATATGAGCAGGATGCTGAAGTCCAAATTGTGCAACAGAACTCCAGCTGCCTAAACAGAAATCAAACCTCAAAGATTTCTACATCATGAATGACATTTGAAGCCATTGTGTTGGATTAAATTACAAACTTTTTCAGATCAACCCTTTTCTACTTATTTATGTATTTATTAATTTATTTCCTTGTACTACATCAGAGGGTCTTTAATTTGTAAATTAAAACTTAAAAAAAACTTAGTTTCTAAATTAAACTTAAATGGCTACTTACTCACAAAACCAAGAAAGTTTTGGTGGCATTTTCAGAGATTTGTTTCTTTGTATCTACCTACCCATCTTCTCTCTGCAGATATTCCCTGCTGTGGAAGACAGCTGACCAGCTGGTCAGAAATCAAGCCATGACCTCTGATGTTGAAAGACATCCCTTTGAATATTGTCTGTAATGTATGTGCTACTGCAAACAAACTAAACAAGTTCCAAAAGTTTGTCTTAAGTGCTTCTTGATACAAGAAATCCACATATCTCTCTTATGTATAGTATAAAAACTCCTAATCTCTGCACTGAAGTCAGACAGGAGTCCTTAAAAGAAAACACACACCAAAAAAAAAAAAAAAAGGAAAAAAAGGAAAAAAGGTTGGCATCTTTTCTGAACACAGGTCATGAAATAATTATAGGCTTAAAAATGAAACTATTTATCTTTCAGCAGTAAATCAAAACAGATAGGTAGATATTTTCCCAGACAAGTGTACAAGAAGACTAATGAAGTCTGGCAGGATGAGTGGTCACCCTGTCTCTGGGTTTGGCAGCCCTGCGCTTGAGTTTACCCAGTCAGTAGCTGAGACAGGAGCAGTTCTGAAAAAGGGATAGGCAGAAACACAGACATGTAAAACCTTGACAGATCTAAGCTAATAAACTAAAATGGAAGCTTAAGAAATCATACAATTTCCTTAAACAAGCTGTGTCATATCTATCCTGAAGTAAAGTGCAATGGAACTTTGCTTCTTTTTTAATCTTATATATGTAATGTCATTTACTCTATAGTCCAATTTCAATAGATTAATAATATATGGAAGAAAGTCTTTCAGAAGAAACTTTGAAGGCAAATCTGTGGCTATCAGTTGCTATGTCTATTTTTCAATGCTCAGACCCTGTTGGAAGTGAACCCTCTTTAACCTGTTTTGGACTGTGTCCCCAAATGATGATCACATCTGAGGAAGTGCCACGGTCCTGACTGGTAACCTTACACTGTTTTATCCCCTGTTACACTGTTATGTACAAGTCTGACTTTGATACACACATAGGAAAAATAGAAGAATTGGGATTAGTTCAGTAAGGAAGCACAACTTTTCCAATATGTTTGTGTTCATTTTATATAAATTTGTGTATGTGTTTAAACCATCACTTTGGGCTGTTAACTCTGAACCCCGATTTGGGGTACTATTATCAATTCGGACTGTTCGAATGATAAACGATTTCCTCTCTACATCATATGTCTTAGTAGCGATAATGATAAGGATAACAAAAATCATAGTAACACCAAATGGTTAATTTGTGACTTAATCTCTTGGTAAACCTTACTCTTCTGATTGTCCATCATTTGACAACTAATGGCCTTGAAGTTATAACTGTACATTTGTTCGTAATTATTAACATCTGATCTCACTAGTCATAATGATTTCAATGACAATATCTGAATCATAAAATCAATTTGCTCCTCTTAGTTCATTTAATTAAAGTCAGTGTTTAATAAGGGGGAAATATTACCACATTATATAGCAGATATCTGTTTCATAAATACATTAAACAGCATGCCTTCATCTGTTCACATCCCTGTGGTTAAAAAAAACCCAAACCAACAGCATTGCATTAAAAGGGTTACATTTGTGATTGCTTCACTTCATCATTTGAATAGTTGTATATATTAACGAAAAATGGCATTAACGTGAAGAACAAGAATAGATATAAATCACCAAGAGAAGGCATCTCAGCAAATATAACAGTATGACGGGGGCACAGCAAATCATGGTTGCTTCATTTACATAGACATCGATGTTCACAACTTAACCTCAATTGTTGTACTGGAAATGTCTCTGTGAGTACAGCTGGAGTTAGATGAAGGTAGGTTAAACTATATTCTGGAAGTGGTTATGAAACAAAAATGTGCAGTGAAGTTGTTTTTAAATTGATTCAAGGACCTGAAAGAAAGGGTAGCCCAGACAAACAAAGGAAAAGAAAGGAAAGAGCCTGAATAAACCACTCACTGCAAGACTGTCATTAAAAACAAAATACCACTGAAGACTGTTGAAACTAGGTTCAATAAAAGAGCAGTTGCGGTTCCTTGTAACCAGCAATGCCTAGGGTCATTCTCTGGTTTCCCTCCCCACCTACCACGTCACCAGCCTGCCATCCCACATGTAGCTTCATCTGCAGCCTGCCATCCCACATGTATCTTCATCTGCAGCCTGGCATGTCATAAAGGTGACTTCTGGAAGGAAGGAAGGAAGGAAGGAAGGAAGGAAGGAAGGAAGGAAGGAAGGAAGGAAGGAAGGAATTATCTCTCTGTGGAAACCCATGATAATTTATATTCTTTTTTTTTTTTTTTTCTCTCAAAGCGAAAAGGAGAATCTGGTTAATAATAAGACTTGGCTGACACATATCTTACACTTAGCTTTAAATCAATTGCAATGGCATGGCAGCTCCACAGACATCCACAAAACCTGGTAATTACTGTAGGTTTCAGTATAAGTGGGAATATCAGAACATATAGTGCATTTCCAGGTTGGGATCTAGACACCATAGCCAATATCCTGATAAGTGATGAGAAATGTGACTAGAAATCTGAGAAAATCTGAGTTCCCATAGTGTCATTGACTAGACCATCCTGGGCTGCTCATGATTGTGCACCAGAGAACATTACCTAAATTGGTTCTTAGTCCAGCTGGCTTCCTATTGATCTATACAGACAAGTCGTGGACCCCTTTGTTCAGCCTTAGGTGGAAGGTATGGATGTCACCAGGCCTTAAAGTCCTCAGCCTTCAAAACAGAAAGTCTGTTCCTGCCTTCAGATGTGCATGCAACGTCATCTTTGTTGCCAAACTGACCACGATAAAAGGTACCTTATTTAAGCGATAATCTTTTAGGCACCCCAGGCCTCAGTGGACAACAACAACAGAGCCTTTGTAGAGAGCTTTAGGCACTGGCCCCAGAACTGCAATCACCTCAGAAAGACTGCAAAGAAAGGGAGGAAGATGGAAAGGGAGGAAGATGAAGGCATGACAAGGAAATTTTGAATCCTACATCTAAATGGCAAAATGAGTCCAGATTACACCATGCCACAACAAGAGTCTATCAGGAACATTTTTGTTCCCCCTCAAATGTTCTGTGAGATTCCCTCTAAGTAATATGTGATCCTTGCCAGCTGAGAACATTTGTACACAGTTCCCTCCAACTACAATTATTTTGCATGCAAGAGATTAAAGGGAGACTTAAGGTACTTTGCTGCCTCGAAGTCCAGGACAGTCCCATTTAAAGTGAATAGAAAGGCTTCCAGTTCCGTCGGCCACATTCAATTTGATCCCAGGGGAGCTTGTTCTCTTTCTGATGCTGCTTCTAGTGACTCTTGCTTGTTACTGCTGCTGTGCCTCAAATAAGGGAGAATAAGTGAGCATTTCCCACCTCTTTATCAGTCACAAAGTGTAAAGCAGAGGCAGAGCCTGTGAAATACACCTCCAGGAGAAGACAGGGGAGATGTGACTGTTTAAATTGTACTTATTGTCCTGTGTAACATCATGTCACACATTTGCGCTACGAACAGCAAAAGAAGGGATTCCAAAATATGCCTAAACTGTTTGAGACTTGCACCAGCCCTAATTGCCTAGATTCCATCCCTTCCCTAGCCAAACTATCGTGATTTCTCCCCACTCCATGCAACTGGTTTTCCTCCCCAATAAGTAAGGAGCTGAGAAAAGGAGAAGCATATGTGTTCCGATCTGACCCCCCAAAAACCAGGGTGGCATCAGGATACACAACTTGATCTGTGATCTCGGAAGTACTCCCAGGTGCTGCATACTAAACATACCCAAAGAGTGCTCTGGCAGAAAGCCTAGATCTCGTGGTGTGGAAAAACTGTAATAAGCTGTTGACGATGCATATATGGAGATTGCATATACAAAATTTTCTAAAACTTCTTTAACTCAGCTTCTTCCAGAGCGTTGGACACCCCATATGTTTTTTCTTAATTGTTCCCTCAAAACAAATCATTGTTAGATCCATACATATTTTGCATGCATCCTCATAGAGGAGGAGTAGAACAAGCCCATACACAGCATTTTCAGGTTGAAAGCATCTAACAAGCATCAACTAATTATGCTGTTTAGAATAAAAAGAAGAGGGACTCATCTGCATAGCTATAGATGAGATAGTTACCCTTGTCTCCTTTTCAGTCAAATGGCATCTGGGCAGCATAGACAAGAGAGTCTAGAGCACTATTCATCTCAGCCTAAAGCAGCCACCTAAAGTAGATCAGATGTGTGGAACCTAAAACCACCTTTTTCTCTCTACTGACTCTAAAGTGTGTCTACCCTGGCTGCCTTACCCATAGGACAGTTACTCAAACCCGACTGAGAATAACTTTGTGTCTTATACTGATTGTATTCAGATCAATTATATCTAGCTAATAAAGCAATGGTTTCAAGAATTTAAGTTGCCCAAAAAAGGAATAAAAAATTTTGGATATACAATAGAATATAGCCCAGTAAGTATTCATGAGTGTTACCCTTCTCCTGTTAAATTCAGCAAATAGATTGAATATTTGTTTCTCTTATTATGATTATTATTTTCTAAAAGATCTGTTTGTTCCGCTCTGCAAGGATTTTGTTTCATGTTACAATTGATAACCCTAGTCTCTTCAGCACAAAATACTGATAATATCAGCTATTTTAACTTTCCATGAAAGGTGATCTCTTCGACAGCAATCTGGTGGTCAAAACCGATTATCCCTAAGAACTTTCAAATCATATCATCATTGCTGTATTTTGTGCCATTCAAATATCCTGCATATCTACTTCTTCCGTGGGAAATTGTGTTCATTTGTTAGGAAAAGAAATAAATCCTTCTTACAAAGAAGAGTCATAAAGAAGCAGCTGACATGTAAGTTAGTCATACTTCCTTGTGCTTGTCTCCTAAAGACATACATGGCCAATCTGCTCACAAAATCCACAGACACCCTGTTAAACAGTGTCAGACACAAAGCCTACAGTTGTTAAACTTTTGGCCAATCTTCTCAAAGTTTCCAGGTAACAAATATAACAGTCTAAATATTAACAGTTCAGCAATAAAGAAAAAGAAACAACCAATTTGGTAGCAGATGAGTCAATGAAGCCTGTTTGAGCTAAGACTGTAGCCAATGCCACAACAAGCAGCAATATTAGCCATATGGGAGTCTGAGATTTGGAAGGATGGTTGCAAGTACAAACCCACCCCCTCATCTCCTGGCTCCTGAGGGAAAAGGGCAGCAAAGCATCTCAATTTCAAATCTCATCCGGGTTTAAAGAATATATAATTCTTTTCAGTCTTTGTGCATGACAGTATTGCGTTCACACAGTGAGCCCTCTGCTCCCCAGCAGCATGGAAGAGAGAACGAGGCATGACTCAGATGATAATGCTGCCTTGGCAATGGTAGAGGCTCCCACAACAAAGCTCAGAGGTGCTCCACGGTCCTTTAATGCAATTGAGGGCAACCACCAGATGTCTGAAATTACACAGAGGAGGAGGCATATGAAGTAGCCACGAAGTAGCCATAAACTATTTCATTGGGCAAGAGCAATGAAGTGTCTATACTGAAAGTAGGTCTTCTAGTTCTAGGCTAGCATGAAATCCCTCCATGAGGAGACAATTAGATGGGCTTAGCTCACTCTTTTGTTACTGTTTACATAGAGCCATAGACAGAAAGATAAACAGTGGAGCAAACGTTTTCTATCCTTACGTGACAGTTTACTTCCATGACTTTCCTAATAGGATTACAAATGAGAAAAAAGTGTGATCTTGAAGGAGAAACAGTTTGACAGCAAGAAGATGAGTAATATTTCTGTTTCTGCTTCTCAGAAGGTTTTATTTGAAAGCTCTGTTGTGCCCAAAGCGTTGACTCAGCCATGACACTTTTCAGCATCCACATCTACCCTGAAGCACAGCAAACTTCTACACGGGAAGGTAAAAAAAGGTTGCGTTGTGGGGGAGTGAGGAGTTCATATAGTTTGTATATAGGAGTATAGTTTGAGGAGCTCTATAGCAAATCTTCTCATTTTACAAGAAAAAAAAAATTAGAAAAAGGAAAAGAGAGAGCAAATTTGCTTTCAACTCTCAATGCAGAAAACTCAAGTTAAAATACGAAAGCCAAACTGGGTTTATTGCTTCCTGCACATTATTGCTGGTACCAAGGAGCCCGAGACAGATTATTTTTTCAGTTGTCCTTGAGCAGCCCTACTGTATTTAGAGCACACCTTCAGTGACCTCTGAGCACCCTGATTGCCACCTGTGGATGTGCACAGTAAGCTGTATTTTAGAGTGACATCCAGGGAGTTACCCTACTGATAGTGAACTGGGAGGCACGGGATGTGGCTCAGAACCTTGGTCGGTACTGCTCATCAGGGTGAGTAAGTTTAAAGATCAGTAAGATTATTTCAGACACTAAGGTTAGCAGACGTAACTCTGAATGCATGCAGGGAGCAAAGCTGGAGGTGAACTTGTCAATTTTCAAAGCAGACTCACACCCTTCAAAGTCCCTTGTTTCTTACACACATGAATAGGCTTCTGCCTTCTCCCACCCTATGGTCTGCATAATAAATCTAGACCTTCTCTGTGGACTGTAAATAAAATGGCAGCTTCCACTGGGAAAAGTGATTAGAAGAGTTCAGAAAAGGGACAGCTATTTCTAGGTTCAGTACTGAAAATTTACCTTCAATAATTCTAGTATACCATGCATCATTTTTCTCTATTATTTGTGCTCAATAGCACTTCATTGTTTGCTGCAATAAATATTGTTTATATTTAATTCCCTGAAGTGAGTTAAATGTTGAGATGTATTCAAGTATTTAAAGTAAAACAGAAATGAATAACTCTGTGATTAGAAGTCATTCTCAACAAGACAACTTCAGAGACTACTCTTGTAGGTAAAAGAACATATGAATAATTTGACAGAATATTTGGAAATATTTTGAAAGATCTGAATATTTTGGAAAAAAATCTAAATTATATGGAACATAAAATACCACACTGGAAATGTATACAAATAATGTAGAGAACAGAAATGTAATTACTTATGTGCCTATTTTACTTATCCTACCAAGATCAAATGTGACTTCAGCAATCATTCACACAGCACAAATAATGAAAAATCAGAGCAAATGTATTATGACTAGCAAGTACTCTTTAACTATTTAGTAACAAAAAAATTACCATATGAGCAGAAAGCAAAAATAAGTCTGATAGCAATTTGCCAAACAAAAAAGGAACCAAAGCTGCAAACCATGATATGAGAAGCGAGTACCTATATGAGATCAAATGTCAAGACAGAAAATCTGAAAAGAAAGAAGTGGAGAACAAGAGATGCAGATTCAGGCTTCCAGGATCATGTATGTAGTAGCTACAAATATATCATGTCAGTTGGATCTGACAACAGTTCAAATTATCTAGACTGAGTTGATAATCACAAACATGAATATGTTATCCATATCTGAAAGTGTCTAAACTCCTAGACAGCAACATAACCACATTTTATCATTCACTCTGACAGCAGAATTACAATTAATTCACAAAATGCAGATTCAAAGGTGGTGAAATACATATATATGTATCTATAGATATATGAAAGGCACTCAAAAAAGAAAATATATTCATGCAGTACAACTAAGCACTAGCAATAAAAGTCTCACAGGAGCTGTGTGTAAATCTTCTCCTTACTGGAAGTCTAAAATAAGAGGAAAGAGAGGGGGAGTGATCTACCTCTTATTGTACGCCCTTTCCCAGAACGTGTGGCAGTGCCCGTACGGACTCAGAGATGTGAAGGTAGGTGGGCCAGAAGGTGAGACATGCACAAAAGGTTCAGCCTCCATTCTGGATGGCATCACCCAGCATTGTGCAAAATACTCGCTCTAAATCCCAAGGTAGCAGGGCTAAGAAGGCCCTTAGCATCAAAGTTATTCAGGTTATTTCTAGGGAATTGACTGACTGCCTGGGGAGGGGGCAGTCATTCTTGAGTGTAGATCATAATCTTTCTGAAACCACATGGTAAAACATTGCTACTTGGTGTGAAATCAAGTGTGCTTTAAGGGAGTAACTTTCACTATACTGGCAAGCTGGTTTCTATTTAGAGGTAAAACTAGTGGTAGGGAAAGTACATTCTTTCTTCCAGTTTCATTTCCTATGACTACATTGGTCCTCCAATGAAGATGATGGTGAATATCATGCAGGCACTGCCCTCTACTAGTAGACTGATACCCAGGCAAGTGTGTCTAGACAGATAGATGAAGACAGACTTAATAATAAAATTATTTATGTTTACATCAGTCTCCCTCCCAAAAAATGCAATAACAAGCCTCAGTTTTGACAGGAAGAATGAATGTCACTCATGCACAAGAAATAATACTGTGTATTACAGTACCCTCTAGTGACTCCTGCCACAGCTGGATTTCAGCCATTGCTCAGCACATCCAAGGATAGATCTCACCATGGCAAAAGCACAACTCCCAGCGTTCTCCAAGGGCCACCCTTGAACATCTGGAATTCAGCCTCCAGCTTGCTTTCTTAGGTAGAGTAGCACAGAGTGTTGAGCATTTGTTCATTTCTTGTTTGCTCCAGGGTTTGACTTTCTTAATTCCAAATATCCAGCTTTTAAAATCTATGAGAGCTAGCAGCTAGATACTCACTATTCTTTGATCTCACGTTATGAGCTTCCTACACAGCAGGAAGATGATATTTTTTCATGTCAAAATCCAGTCATATCTCAGAAGGAAACAAAAATAATCTTTTTCTTATCTACCCCAGTTTTCATCACAAAACCTTTGGCCCTATTGCTTTCATAAGATCTTTCCTCCCTGTCTGACATATGAACTGTGGCAAATCTTTCCCAAGTGCAATTAAACCCTTCCCATCAACCCATTCCAAAAGCCACTTTGGATTCAGTGTCCCTCAATTCAAACACTCCCTTCCCCTCCTGTGGTGTGTAACTCAGGAGTGGACAAGAAATACTAATATCACCCGAATGCCCTGGCCTTGAAAGGTCATCTTCAAAGGTTTTATAACTCCCTTCTTGACTGATGTTCTACACAGCAGACTGGAAAGGAAAGGAAACTTTAGCTAGCTTTGCTACTTACAACCACATTTCTTTATTGTTCCAGTTTCTTGAAAATAGTCAAAGAAATTTTCTGACTTGGATCACAGGTAACACAAAGAGAATGGTATTAGCAAAGGGAAAGGGTATAAAATCTGTAGGGTTCCATATGTATTTTCAATAGTTGCAAACTCTACTTATAACAAGATCTAACTGCTTTGCTCTTCAAAGTTACAGACCTAATGCTTTGAAACAGATGCCTTTTAGCTAATTGACCATAAGACCAGTTACAGTGCGGGCAAGGGTGTTTTGAGGGGCGAGGGAGAAGAGGAGCTTTGGGGAAAGAGTTTCAGGCTTCCTTCAGAAACTTTGCAGCTCGTGGCTGAACAGTTGTTTGTGCAGGCGTAGTTGGAAAAATGTGCCGAGCAAGCTGTAGTAGAAGCATAAATGCTTCTCGAATGGATTTATGGATGGATACCTGAGGGGTCAGCACTACATGATGTGGTATTGAGTTATTTTAATCCTTTACTCCGACCGTTTATGCCTTGGTCCCATTCCCAGAATGGCTGAGTCACCTTTATGAACTTAGCGGCAGAGAAAGACAGCAACTTGGGAAGGGAGCAGGACGCTGTCATTTGAACCCTGACTAGCTCTGCCGATGGCATCTCCTCATCATCCCTGCAGCAAGCATGGAAAACTCTGCCTCAGCTGCTTTATTTAACTGAAAGCCACCCAGCAAAAAGACCGACAGACCAACCTCCAGAGGACAAATCCAGCATCTCCGATATATATCCAGCCCCAAATATCAGCTGCAGAGGCTGTTCTGAATTTGGGCTTAGGGATGAGCAAACAGCAGCATGACAGGCAGCTATCATGACTCAACCCTGATACTAGGCAAATTGAGTAGTTAAATAATTCACTGTAATTCAGCCTACCAATTCAAAATACCACACGCTCCTGATTCCCTGGCAAGCTACTTCATGTAGGGTATGATATATTTTTTCAGCAGTTTCAAACTGCCAAAAATGTGGTATTATTTCTCAAACAGGAAACAAATTAATGAAGGATATGAGAGGTAAATGAAAACATGTCACAGAATGAAAACATGGTTCAAAAGCTCTTAATAAATTAAAAGTTACAAAAAGCAATTTACAGAGTGTTTTATGTATGTCACTACGATGAGGCTTTATTGGTGTGATATCATAATTTGGCTGCCTCTGATTCCTTTCTCTTGGCAGCTCTAGCTCCAAAGACATTATGCACTGATCATGCCAGCTCAGAAAGCTGCGTGCCAGAGGTCTGCTTCATTTGGGCAGTCATCAACAGGACTTGTAGGTTTGCCTAAGGACTTCCACATCAATTCTCCAAGCACCGGATCTTGGGGTCTTTCTTGTTTGACTTGAGTAATTGCTTTTGTGCACAGAAACTGAGTAAGTCATTGGGACTGGCCATCCAAATTGCATGATGTTCAGTTGTTTTCCAAATTTCCTGTGGAATTATCCCTGTTTACAAACCTATCCACTTTTACTTTGAACTTTCTCCCCTCCTCCTGCCCTTAAAGATAAATGAATTCCTAAACATGTTTGTACTTGCAAAATCATAGATTTATACACTTCATGCCACTTTAATCCCTATTAAACTAATATAAAGTCATGTCAGGCCAACTATCCACAGTAAAATGGATTAGCCAAGCCAGTTGAGCAGATATAGAAATGACTCTGGGCGCTTTTTCTGTCGAGTCTCCATGCATTTAGAGTACTATTTTCATACAAATAATTTTGTTCTCTTTAATTCCTTTGTGATTAAGCTAATTCACAAATAACATTGGTTCTTAGAGAATCATTAGTGTAAAGTAGAGCAGACAATGCTTTTAATTAGCACTTTTCATACCTCCTCTATCTGTTTGCTAATAAAATTACTTTTGTATTAATTGATTACTTATTTTAATTTACACAGCAATAAGTGCTGATATACAGTGGCCATAAAACATCTTTGCTAAATGATTTTTAAAGCACAATTGATATTTATTTCCTGGAGAAATGGAAGATGCTTTGTTTAAAAGCTTTGTGATATATGTGCTGCAGCTCCTGACAGAACATAATAGAAATACAAATGAATTTTAAGGGACCTAACATATACAGACTTTTGTATTACCAAAGGACTATATAGGTTCTTTGGATGTCTAAATATTATGTCTAAGACCTTGTTCTGCAAAGAGATTCTCAGAATGCAAAAGAAAATTTATCTGTTGGAAACTAAGAGCCCAAATCACGACAGACACATTCTGTGTTCTCAATTTTATTTAGACTTCTGTTAGTTTTTGACACAAAGAAACAAATTCAAATGCCTGAATTTACTAAAGTGAATAGTAATTCAAAATGGTTGTTGGGAATCCAGTTTCTTGTGCATTTTTTAAATAGAACAAATCAACATTTGGAATAATTGATTAATGTTATTAACTCATACACAAAATCTCTGTTCAGGTGGCTATGTCAACACGAATATATGATAAAGAAACTTATAAAGTCTTGCTTTTCCACATTACATTTTGAGAACAATGGCCTGACCTCTCAGCTACACTAAGTTCTTCATATTGAAGGATAAAAATGGAAAGGACATTTAGACTGTTTAGAAATTATTAGAAATCACTTCTCCCTAATGCCCCCCTGTGCTGCTTGGTGGACATAACACAGCTTTGGTGCAGATATTAATAAGGATCACATTCCTCTGCCTTTCCTCTTCAGAAGGAAAGTTGCTGGCCACATTGCAAACCCCTTTGCAGCAAAGCAACTGACTGTCCCAGTGGCCTCCCTGCTCACCCCTAATGTCCCTGGGCACACCTGCTCCCTCCAGCAGGAACAGAGTTTCCACGCTCACCTCGCTTCCACCATAAAATCGTGCCACGGTTGGAAAATCAGCCAGTGATATTCTGTCCCTTTCCTTCATCCATTGTAAGGTTAGTCACAAGGTCCTGACATCCATAAAATTAACTGCTCCTCTATTGCATTTGTGACTAAGGGTAGAAAATGGAAAGAATTAGATTTTCTTCTCAAATCTCTGGTATATGATGTCATCATGCCATGCTTTGGACCAGGAAGAGAAGAGCTGACTGAAGGTGAAGACAAAAATGGGATCTCCCAATAGAAGTTTAGAGCAAGTGTCTGATACTCAAAAAAGACCAATTTTGAGCTTAGACTTGTAGCCTGAGTTAAGTAAGTTTGCCACACTTGATCATACTTGATGGTTCATATCAATCATCTTTTCTGTATCTTCTCCAGCAACACACAAGCATAAGTAACGTAGAAAAGGCAAGGATTACTGAAATACTCTCCAATGCTGTATCCCATCCCATGGAAAAGCATAGGGAATGGTCAGAGTAGTTAACATTTGGGGGAAACAATGACATTTACTATGCGACAATCCCATTTAGCTTATCAGTTGATGAAGCATCAATCATTTATAAATTTCTGAAGCCAGATATGTGTTTTCAGATGAATTTATTTAGTTTATTTGTTTCTCAAAAAGAGGCCAAAAAAATTACAATGTTCCCACAAGTAAAAACAACCTCACTGAGGTGTTTATTTTTACTAGTTACAGCACTTTGACACAGAAAAATCATTAAGTGAATGTCACCCATTAAGTTTATTGAATGAAGCCAACATCCGCTGGGAAGAAGAAGGGAAAATAACATGTAATCATGTGGTCACAGGCTGCCTATTTGGGACATTTTGTATCTACAATATTTGATTTTTGAAGACTTACCAGTCCCTTAAGATAATTTTTGCATGTTTATAACTCTGCTTTGCCCATCTTCCTTTCCCACACCTTCTGCCTTTCTTAGCAGTTGCTTTACGTCTGCCACAGGACTGAAATCTCTTAGGGCAGGAGATATAGCTACCTGAAAGTCTGGATGACAACCAGCATATAAACAGCATCGTAACAGATAATTACAACCTGAATTATTGTTTTAAGCCATAAAACAGCATTATTTTAGGAGAGAGGAGGCATAGGAAGGTACCCTCTTAAGAAAAATGTTGTAAAGGTGTTCAATGTCTTAGCATTCATGAAAAAATATCTCCAAAAAGCTCATCTTATGGCTGAGCACTTGTTAGCTATTTTACAGATTTTCTGTATTTGGCAAGAGGAAACGAAACATGTAATTCCTCCCATTCCACTTGGTATTGATGGTGTAACTTATCCTAAAGAAGTCAGCAAGGTGACAAAAAAAAATTCTCAAAAATAAGGAAGAGACAGACTGAACTTTTCTGGAGTATATAGGCAGTAACGCTACCCAGCATCTCCAATCCATTGCATTTTGGAAGCTTATATTAAACATATGTGAAATATAGAATATGCCGCAAATACATCTAATTACTGTCAAGGTGAGCTTTGCACTGAACCTTCATGAAAACTTTAACCCAAACAATGATAATCAACAGAGATAGTGACGAATGGAAAGGAAGTGGGGAAGAATAGTGACATTTGGTGCTGAACCATATGTGCGTGGTTTGAAAGACATGACTGAATTGTTTTTGGTGCTCTATTATTCTGACATTTAGAATGAGGCAAGTTTCCATTTCCATTAATGTACTGCCAACTCAAAGGGGAACTGTCGCAAATTTGAGACTAAAGAAAGCTGTTCCTCAAACTTCTCTTGAGCATAATCAATGCCCTCACTCAGCAAGAGAGTAATGTCACAACATAGAATCTCAACCATTATTATGCTTCCTGATCGTTGAATGCAAGAATGTGTTTTATATCTTATGATGATAGGGCATAAGCTGCTTTGACAAAAGATCATGAATTTATATGTGAATGGAGAGCATCCCCATTGCAAAGGAACCCCGTTGATCAAGATTTTCTCATTGCCAACCTGGCAAATATAGCCACCAGTCTAAGGTGGAGGATGTTCAGGTGAAAGAACCAGAAAGTCTGAATGAGATCTTTTCAAATGGTTGCTAAAACCAAAAACCATTTGGAGAAAAAGCACAATGATCACCAGTTTCCTTTCTTCTTTTTTTAAGTCACTGCTTATCTTTACCAAAAGATTAAAAATAAAGAGGGAGAGGGAGAAGAGAGAGAGAGGGAAGAGGCTGGAGGTCCAACAAGGAGGCTCTGGTTTCACAGATTCATCCCTCTGAAGCAGCTTTGTGCCCTGTTATCCCACCAAAGAGTCCTGAATCACAACCCCCTTCCTGGCTCCTCTCACCACCCATTCCTGGAACAGTCCCCAGACTCCTCAGAAATTAATTTCCTTGCATGATTCACAAACTCCCTTATGACCATACAGGCCCTTCACACCACTATGTGCATTCTTTCTTTTTCATTTCGACCAACTTCCTCGTTTTTCATCAACTCAAATTTTGCAGCCTTTCTTGTGGTATTTTTCCATTTCACTAGCATAAAAAAGATAAGGAAATATATAAGAATGAACACATTATGTATATACCTTGACTTTATATAAATTAATTTATTGCTAGAAGTGGTGCCAGGACTGGCAGTCGTGGCATCTGAAGCCCTTCATTCGCCCACAGAGCGTGCATTATAAAGATTATATGCTCTGTAATAATGAATTGCAAGCTCCCTCTAAACAGCTCTCCAATTGGTCTCAATATTTGACCTTTGGTGAAGAAATAGATCATGCTATGAATAAGAACTAAATAAAAAAGAGTAGAAATTACGAGAGAGAGAGGCACAGTTTGAGTACAAATCACAGAATTTAACTTACAAATATTACAAGCACAATCTTGAGAAGTGCTGAAAATTTGTGAACCAAACATTGAATTAATCTCTCTTTGAAGACTGGGTGAAATGCGAATAATGACTAAAACAATCTCATGTGAGATGCGAAAACAAACAAAACCTAGAAAGTGAAAAAAAAGTGAACAAAGAGAGACGATCAACTTGTCTGTCTGCAACGATCACTAACAAAAGTACTACCTCAAATAATGATGCCTTCTGAAGAAACAGGCTGAAAGCCCCATGCCATTTGACATAAGAAGTTGAGAAACTATCCACTGGAGAAGTTTCTCATGGTTATAATTCTGTTCTGCATTTCACTCACTGCCATTTGGTCCACAGAAACCACCCACTGAACATTTGCCTTTGAAGTGCACCACCTTCTTCTCTGTAGCATGAGTGACTTCTTGGGTCTCTCTCAATTCACCACAGACAGCTTTTGAAATCTCCAAGTTGTGACTTTCTTCTTTTTCTTTTTTTTTTTTTTCCTTTTTCTTTCTCTTTTTTTTTCTTTTTTGGTAGAATTGCTGCAACATCTTGTGTTCAAACGAGCAACCTTGGAGGTACAGGACTGCTGTCTGGGTTACCCAAACAAGACCATTCACAAGAGTGAATATGGTGATGGACAAATGCTCAGAGTATGGCTAACCTGCATTAAATCCATTTCACACTCAGGTGAGATACTTTGTATGCCGCAGACACCCACCAACCCAGATTTTCGTTAGGTAGGCTTTATTTTTTTCCATCTATTTGACTCACAATGTGCGAAAACCTGGAGAATTATGCCAGATTACCACTTATTGCAGTTCACAGTACAAACTTTGACTCTCTGGAAAGTTTTCTCAGTCACTTAAGACCATTCATTGCTATGTATGAAGGTCACTGTACTTTATATTCAGTCTTTCTATTATTGTTCTCCCAGGTAGTTGGGGGGTTTTGCATCTGGTTGGAAGTTATCATTGTATTAGTTGATAAATCACTCATAAATCCTTTGCATTTGTTTTTTGTCCCTTTCTAGCAAGAAAACATTAAGATCAGAAATTCCACAAGAAAAAAATTACATGTTCCTTATATTCTGAGGGACATAGCTGCTAATTATTTCTTTACTGGATTCTAGTGGAAGTTTGGGTTTTTTTAGATAGCTTCCGGACCATGCTAACTTCAATATAGTTTGGATGAATTCATAGCACTGAATATTCATATGGCATATGATACAGACACTGAACCCAATTTAGTAAATGAATACTTGTAATTTCACCAAAGCCCCTCTGAGAGATTATTATGCAGATTTATGAAGGAATATTGCTGAAGCAATTCTTGGCTGTGTTTTCAGTCACTAAGGACTTAAAGTATGTAAACCTAAAATAATTTCAGACTTATTTACTGTCACTGCTTTCACCTTCTGAACTTTTCTGACATTATTTCTCTCACTGGTTTGTATCCAGCATCCCCTCCTCTGTCCTTGCCCTTGAGCAAAGATCCAGCATCACAACACCTAGATGTGTTGCCAAGTTACTCCCAACATATCCTTGGTGCCATAATGCCAGCAATCTGTTCTAATCCTGCTGCTGCAAAATTGCATTACAGGCAGGGGGATATATGGACACGGGCATGTGGGTAGGATCGCTCACCTGGAAATAGAGAGACCTACACACAACCAGACTGTGAACATACTCTCACACTTCTTCTGTATGACAGAGATTACCCCACTATTTTGGGACCATTGACCTCATAAAACAAGGAAAGGCTGAGGAGTGATGGAGATATTTGACCCAATAGTATATTACAGTCCTTTAAAACTCAGGAAGTGTGTTGCAAGTTGCTCTCTGCGTTACTGATTTTACAGGCAGCATTTTTTTTAGAAGTGTCACAGAGCCATGTATATTTACAGCAGTGTCCCATACCCACTGCATCACCTCCAACTTCATTCCTCTGGGTGTCAGAAAGAAAACTTATTGCTACTTGCTAAAATCCCTTAAAATAACATTCTATTCTACGACATTGCAACCAAAAATAATAATGAAAAAAAAATAGACCAATATCCCTCACTTTAGTCTATGTTGCCTCTCCTGCCTCACTCATTAAGAGAATTAAGTCACCACTGGTCTACCTTATTTTGCTAATGGGCATGGACCCAGATCCTGGATCCTTATTATCTTTTGTTCCTCAGCAATGGGAGCCCTACTGCACATGAGATGAAGTAAAACACGGGTAAAGTTTTGGGCATGGAAACCAGCTACAGCAATAGTTAAATTTTAGCATACTGTAAATACCAGAGTTCTTCTCGGTTACATTTCTTGGTATACAATATAGTAACATATGCTACATGGAAGTGAATCGTAAAGGCCAACTTCTGCTCTTGGATTCAGATCTCCTTGACTTTCAGTAAGACTGCAGAGCAAGGGAGTCTGGTGACACCTGCAAGCAGCAAGTAACCATGGCAAAGTCTCCATGGGGGAGCAGAAAGAGAAAGATCAGCAGGCAATTCCTGAAGGTTTCTTGTGCTTCATGTAAATTGTCACACTGTGGCTCATTTTAGCCATGTTTTGTGTGGTGAACATGCACATATACATCTTCAACTCCTTTTACAAATTAGTATGCGATAGAATAAGGCAAGTGAAGACTATGGGCCAAAAAGCTTGAAAATCTGCATGTCAGAGAGACATAGCAATGAAAGAAAAGAATTGGAGATAGGCGATGAAGGGAAAGAACAAGAGAGTTGATACAAAGCACCCTTTTTTCTTCTTTTTAAACAATAGTTTATGCATTTATTTGAAAGGGTTTTCCTGTTTCATCCTTCTTCCTTTTTTCCTTGCATTTTTTAATTTTTCCTGGATTACTTTTCTGTCTTCATTCCCCAGTCCTCTGTCTTTTTCTCCTCGTTACTCTGTGCTTGATTGGCTGTCAAGTTAGATATGGGAAGGGGGAACTATCTTTGAAAATGTCAAAGAATAACTGTGAAAAGACACATATTTGCACACTTTACAGGAAACATGTTTAACTCTACACAGATAGAAGCCAAGATACTGAGGTAGAGAAAAGTAATTGAAGAAGCCCTCCTCCTTTCTGCTCTGAAATCACTGAACTATCACTAGCACATGTAAAGCACAAGATGATTGAAACTCAAGGATGGGCCCAACCACACAGCACTGTGAAAATAACAAAAGCCAAGTTGCAATTTTTGGGGAGTGAGTCATGGCTGTAATTGACTCGACTAGACCAATAAATTGCACGTGGCTTAAGGAAGTTTTTCTCATTGTCAGGAAATTCCCCTTCCCTTGCTGCACCCCTTCAATAGGGCCAATAAACACTGCAAGCATTGGAAGGTTTGAGAGGAGCTTTCCTCCGGCACTGTTGGACATTTATCGTGTTTTAAACGGAATCAGTCAAACCTCCATGAACTGCAAATTAGCGGTGCTACGCTTAACATCTCAGTGCCAGGAAATGATGATGTTATTTCACAAAACATCTCCCCAGTCTCCTCTCAGGAGCCCTTTTCAACACCCATCTCAGATGGAACAGCCTGCCCAGGGAGGTGGTGGAGTCACCATCCCTGGAGGTACTTAAGAAACATGTAGACGTTGCACTTCAGAGCATGCTCTAGTGCCCAAGACTGTTGGGTTGGGTTGTTTTTTTGTGTGTGTGTGCGTGGTTGAACTTGGTGATCTCAAACATCCCTTCCAATTGTGAAGATTCTGTGATTCAGATAAAAAAAACAAGGCTTGCAAGGTGGAACTGACTGTGCCCGATTCACAATCAGCTTGTCTTGAGAATCATTATTTATGGATGCTAATTAGAAAGAGTTTGAGGTGGTTCTCTCAGCTAGTCCATTGCCAGGACTCCACCTGCCAGCTGTAGGGGCCAGACACAATTTTTCAACCTTTGGAAAGCTGGGCATGGTGGGCAAAGATTGGGAAGGCAGAGATTATTCAAAAGCATGTCAAGATTTTCAACGAAGCCCCAGTACCTTTTCTCTAACTTTATAATGCAGTACTTTCATAAAGGGTGAGGAAACTTTTTAAACACAGTATTCCCATGGAGCAATGACAAGGTTGTTTGCATGTTATCCTTTTATTTATAGTAGGTTCACGCTTTAGGGATGCCAACCTCCTAACTCCCAGTACAACCTGCTTTCCTGTTGCTCTTCCAATGAACCACGGATATTTTTCCCAATGTTTTCCCCTCCTGTAGAAACATACAGAAGAAAGTATTGATTTTATACACTGGCTGAGATTTTTGGGGAGATATTAATTCTCCCAGGATGTTATCCTTGGCTCACATGGCCAAGTTACACTGGGGTTGTGACAGTCCACACAGTCAGAAGCCAGCACTCAGCTCCATCCATCATCTTCCATGACTTCACTGTACATGGTTTCTGACCTGGGCCAGTGTTGGACTAGATGAGAGGGCTAATGGCTGCTGTACATACCCATCCAGCCAGCTATGCCAGCCATGCTTCCCAGCTCATCTACTCAGAATACAATGCATAGTCAAAGTTCTGCTGACTCCTAGGAAGGCTGGTACGCTTCACCTCTGGAACTGCTTCTTGCTTCAGCAGAGAATAAAGGAAAAATATTGGTAATGTTCTGAGAGTGAAAGCTGTATTTTTGCTTGAATATGTACACAATAGGGGGCAGTGAAGGAGGAAATTCCAGACACAGAACATTTATAGCAAGTATAAAATAGCTCTGCCCCCAATAATTCATCCAGTCCAATATAGTAAACCCCTTCAAGCTGTCACGCACAGGAAGCATAGAAATTAGAGAAAAAGAAAACATGAGGGCATCCAAAGTCTACTTTCCTTCTGACATTCAGTTCTATACAGTGATCATTTTATGATCTTCTTAATTTCAGAGTTCATTTATCCACCAAAGCAGAACAAATCTCTTACTCTTCAGTTGAGGCCAATCTTTTTACTTTGTACATAAAGCTCTATTTTATTGTCTAACATTAGGCTTTTCTTTAGCTGATGTATACCCAAAGCATGTATTATTTCAGGTAGTTGTAGTAATGACAAACTGTAGAACATCAGCTGTACTTTAAATATAAAGAGGGTGCTTCTGTAATAAAGACAGGAGTCTTCATATAACAGAGTGGTTCTGTGTCTAACAAGTAGTTTCTTTAAAGAAAAAAATCCTTTGAGGTTTAAAAACCAAGTCTGAAGCATCATACATAAGCAAAATCTGTTACTATGGATTTCTTGGCAGTGTTTGTTATATAAATGTGGTTTTCCTTTTGTCCAAATGACAAAAAAAATATTGCATGCAAGTAAGCTTCTAGATACACAAGGTGCAGTCAGAGTCTTGTTTGTGTCGTATAATGCCCACTGAGATCTGCTTGAAGTTCTAACTGGGAGGTTTAGAACCCTTTCCTTCTGTTTGTACAAACTGTTTCTCATATAGATAGCATGCTTTCTAGTGGAAACTTGCAAGGATCTAGCGTGCAAGCCTAATACTCGCTCATCTCGATGAAAAATTGGTTACTCAAGAAATTCTGAAAAGTGGAAAAAGTGATGTGAGTACAGCTGCAGGAAATTCATTTTATAATCTGAATAGCTGCTCAGGATTTTTTAGTAATAACCACCTAGTTTTAATGGGGACATTTTCATATTGCTCATTCTATATTCCTGAATAACCATCTGATACTTGGTTTGTTAGAAGTACTTGCAATATCATTTAAATGAAGCAAAGCCATTCATTTTCCTTCTTTTCTACCACAATAAGATTTGCCTTTTTTGACTCTGAAAGGCCCTTACCAGTCAATCCAATACGCTTCTACCAGTCAATCCTCTTGAAACACTGTGTGAAGACATTCAGTAAATCCCAAATACACCTTACTATGCCACTAACACCGTCCATTGTCATTTGCTCTCCAATATCAATCTTCTCCTGTCTCTGTTAGCACTTGGTACCAGAAGATACTTCAAGAAGATGACCCACCTGACTTCCTATCTTAAGTTATCTGCTCCAGTCCCAGAAGTGATTCATGATCATATCAAATCTATCTCCCTGATGCTGTTTTGTCCTTAAGGCTTCAACAATTGCAGAGGCTGAGTAGAGACTCCAATCAACCATCTGGTGTCTGCCAACTGTAGTGTCTAGTCAGGTTACACTGAATGCAAAGAGAAATGTGTTTTGTATTTGGATCCCTAATACGCTCATCTCTTCCCATGGGCCAAGTAGAATATTAAGAAGCTGTAGCATTAAGGGGCTGGGATGGCAGTGGAAGAAAGCCTTAGATTTAAAAAGAATATTTAAGGTCAGCTTCAAAGTTCAACTGAATAGAAGTGCTAGTGTAACATACATAGCATCTCTGTACTGGCAAAGGATGCATTTAATAAGTGATGGTAATTTTCCATCAGTTTTTTCTACAAATTTATAAGCTGGTTTTAATTGTAATTTGCCTATTTTTATGTGATTAGAATGTTTTTAAGGGAGCTCATTTTTTTTGGTTTAAGCTCCGCTTGTCCTCCAAATAACAAAAAGGAAATACTAGAAGTCTGAAAAACTCATTATTTGTCTTTCGCCAAATATTTTTCAGAGCAGGCTGCATCAATCTGTGCCTTGCATAGACTGTTTTACTCCATGTATTTTGAGATGAACCTTCCCCTCTAGATCTCTCCCTTTTCCTTTCTCCCTTCCCAAGTATACCACACAACTGGAAATACAAATGCTTTTGCAAGACCCAGTCTTACCACATTACTGCCACATGAAAAGTCCTATAATTTATAAGCCCTTAATAATAAGCTTTTTACTCAGTTGGTTTCCTTCTACCATGACAAGTTTTATCATGGGCTTGCACAATCACAGCAGCCAAGTGCCTGAAGAGGCCACTTGTGGAATTATTTTTCCAAGGTGACAACACTGTCTGCCTTGGTACTATGTCCTTCGAGGCAGGGAGCACTAAGGGCAGGTCCTCCATGGGACTTCCATCTCAGTTCCTCAGGCTCCCATCCTTGAAGACCAGAAGCAGTCATTGAGTCCTTGGATCATAGTTCTCATACTACCACTCACTCCTGAGTTATGTGCATCAGCATCAGTGCACAGGCTGATTTGATGGGTAATGACTCTAAGGTCTCCCTGGAGCCTCATCATTTTCACTGATTATGATATGAACTGTAAACTGCCATTGTATTCACCATTTTGATTCTACAAAGTAGAAAAGCAGACACAGGGCAGCTGCCATGCAGGACACAGCAAGATAGCCCTGGACATGTTTGGTTTAAGCCAGAGGGAAAGCCAGGATGGCCTGGCTGATGAGTCTATCTGTGATGGATTTTGGACCTGTTGGAACAGGTCCACCAGAGGGCCACAAAGATGATCAGAGGGATGGAGCACCTCCGCTATAAAGATAGGCTGAGAGAGCTGGGAATTTTCAGCCTGGAGAAGAGAAGGCTCCGGGGAGACCTCATTGCAGCTTTTCAATATCTGAAGGGAGCTACAGGAGAGCTGGGGAGGGACTCCTTGTCAGGAAGTGCAGTCACAGGAAAAGGGGGAACGGTTTTAAATCGGGAGAGGGGAGATTTAGATGAGATACCAGAAAGAAATTCTTTGCTGTGAGGGTGGTGAGGCACTGGAACAGGTTGCCCAGAGAAGCTGTGGCTGCCCCATCCCTGGAGGGGTTCAAGGCCAGGCTGGATGGGGCTTTGAGCAACCTGGTCTGGTGGGAGGTGTCCCTGCCCAGGGCAGGGGGGTTAGAACTTGATGATCTTTAAGTTCCCTTCCAACTCAAACCATTCTACAATTCTATAATAGTGTCTGTAGGGGAACATCTTCACCTCTGCACCCAGCCGTCCCTTTCCCCCAGAGACAACAGAGCATCAGGGGAGCTGCTGTCTGTCTCTGAAGGGATTTCCCTGTGTATCCACCCAACTTCCAGCCTCCCAGGGCTGGGGCCAAGTCCCATCCTTCAAACCAGCCTGACTCGGGTGACCAGAATTAAGGCGGTAGGATCTGATAAAGCAGCTGAGTTTGAAATACCTGTTGGAGCTGGTAGAGAGCAAGGCTTTGAACCTGCAGCTCCCAAGCCCCACTTAGTTGCTTGCTCTCTCTTCTGCTTCCCTTTCTGCCTCCGGCTGAGATCTGAAATTTCATCTGACACCTGACGAACCTTCCTAATCAGAGTCATGTTGAAAGTATGAGCATCTTGGCCTCAGATTTGGTCAGAAAAATGTGCTTTCCTGCAGAAGTTGGATTTTTACACAATTACCCGGCCAGTCCTACTCAGGTTTAAGAACACAATTAAAACTCACCCTCCTGCTTATATCTGTTCTTCAAAATTTATAAATCAGTTTCTTCTTTTACCTCAGGGTAAATAAGGAATATCTCTGACTGCCAGAGGAAATGCAGTCCAGTGGAGGCACAAATGGAGCAAGAATAAACATTTTATCATCAAAATATACAGGGAAAACACAGAAAAGTTTGCTGTTCCATTTGATACCATATAAATTCTCCTTTAGGACATACAGATATGGACAGAGGCTGAAGTTTTTCATTGATTCTTATTTTCCTTACCCAGTTTGCCTATCTCTTTTGTGGAAGAACGCCTGCGGTGCAGTCTAGCTAGAAAACAAAATTGAACTATGATTTTTTAACTGAACACAGAATAGCATAAGAAGCAATCAAGCTCTTCTGAGAGCAAGCTCTTCAACCCCAGCGTGTTGAGATCAGCTTATCAGGCCTCCTCATTTGTTAGATTTTAACCCGGGCTGCCCATGTGTCGCACACTTTCAGAGCACAGACTTGTCCAAAAGTAAAACCCCAAAACAACAACAACAGCAACAATAATCAATCCTAGGGAGGCAGTTCAGACTATATTTACTATATACCATCTGCACCGAGCCCTGAGAGACATTATGTTCCACATTCCCTGTCTGTACTACAGAGAGCTTTTCTGATGTGTAAACCATCATTTATCTTGTCTTTGATTCCCTTCATGTGACCTTTTTCTGAGTATGGCAGTATAACATCCTTGCTATGGCAGGCTCTGAGACCATTTGAGGACAGGCCTCATAAAGCCTGCCTTTAACATTAATCGATCACTTTATTATGGAAGTAAATCAAAGCAGTTAAACTCAGGCCTTGTGGGAGTTGAAGGTCAAACAGGGAAAAAAAAAACCCAACAAAAAACCCCACAACTTTATTCTGGGAAGAACATAGAAAAATTCTTTCAGCTCCATCCCTTTGTTCTTTGCCTTAGAGGCATGACAAAAAAACTGCAGACACCGTTTAAGGACATATGAAAGCAAATATACATTAATATACACAAAGTGTTTGTGTCTCATCACATCTTCATCTCTTTATTCCAAGCTGGTTCGTAAAGCCCTTCTTCCATGGGCTCGGGAAAGCAGAGTCTGGAGAGAGAGAGTGATTGAGGAGAGAATACAGACCCACTTGCCTTCCCAGCAGCTCGTCTGGAGAGGCAAAGAAAAGGAGGATGGAGTGTGGCAGAGGAAGGGTCTAGCAGATCTAGTCTTTAGCCATCACTGCCCCACACCATATATTCACTGATGCATTTTGAGAAGTGCAAAAGGACCTCCACACTCTCTATGTACGGAGTCTGCAAGGGCACGGTTATAGTTGTAGGTGCTGGTGAACACATAGAATCATAGAATCGTTTGAGTTGGAAGGGACCTTAAAGATCATTGAGTTCCAACCCCCCTAAATATTTTCAGAGAGGAAATTCAGTTTAAGGAAGGGCTGCAAAGATGATGAGGGGCCTGGACCATCTCATTATGAGGAGAGGCTGAGGGACATTTTAGTCTTGAGAAGAGAAGACTTAGGGGGGATCTGATTAATGCTTATAAATACTTACAGGGAGGGTGTCAAGAGGATAGGGACGGTCTTTTTTCAGTGGTGCCCAGGGACATGACACGAGGAAATAGGCACAAACATGAACGTAAGAAGTTCCACCTAAACACGAGGAGGAACTTTTTTGCTGTGAGGGTGGCAGAGCCCTGGCAGAGGCTGCCCAGTGAGGTGGTGGAGTCTCCTTCTCTGGAGATATTCCAAACCCGCCCGGACACATTCCTGTGCAACCTGCTCTGTGTGGCCCTGCTTTGGCAGGGGGCTTGGACTAGATGATCTCCAGAGGTCCCTTCCAATCCCATATAATTCTGTGAGTCTATGAAGTTTTACAAATTCTGTGAAGTTTTACAAATTCTGTGAAGTTTTACAAGAAAAATCCTCAACTTCGGACTTCCTTCACTCTGCAAGTCTGGGTAAACTGACAGCCAGCGCTGCTTCTTCCCATCTTCTAGCTATCCTGGAGAGATATCCCTCTCCACCACAGACTCCTCTGTGTTGCCCCAGACACAAGTGGTCTCGGGCATTTTGTTAATGTAACCCTCTGTATCTTGAACTAAAACCATAAGGCTGTAAAAAGCACTACAGAAGGCTGCTGTTTCGCTGATGCCCAGGACTCACTCCTTCCCCACCAGCTGCTGTCTCTGAGGGGCTGCCCACATCCCCGCAGCCCTTGGGAAATGCCACCTCTGCTCAGTAAACCATGTGTGAAACGTTGAAAAGCTGTCCCTTCCCACCGTGGCAACGGGAGAGAAGAGCCAGAGCTGTCTGCCAGCCAAGGGTACACGAGCAGAAACTTTAGCATCACCTCAGACCAACCTCTAACTTTTCTGTGCCTCAGTTTTCCCTCACTGAAATTATTAACCTTGAACTCTTCAGGCTCCGTGACCTGAGGTTGAAGTCTTTTCCTTGAACCCTTTTGCTTTTACTTTTAGCTTGGACTTTTCAGGGCTTTACAGCCACACAGGCACACCCAAATGACATGGGAGAGTGTTGGTCAGTAACGAGCTTTCTAGTAATGGGAACCCACTGGTTTAATTTGTTTCTTTGAAAGACAAAACCGTTTTTTAAACACAGAAATTCGCTGACGTGGTAAACCATACGAGCGTGAGCATTGATCGGCTGTTGCTGTATTTAGCCTGCTGGAAAGTGTGGCAGTAGCTTTAAAAAGCACACGTGAAGATGTTGCCCCTGTCCTGAAATGTCCAAAACTTACACGCAGACATCGTGGTGATGCCGGAGGGTAAAGCATCACTGGGAGCAGGCAGGGCTAGGAGAGGCAAAGGTTAGAAAATAAGATGATACCACTATGGCATGTTCTTATCTGGGCATCTCCATTAGAGGACGTAATAAATAAGCTTATTTTAATGGGATCAGAGCAGGGGTTGATTCACAGACAAGGTAGCCACTCAGGAAAGATGCGCGTGTGAAGGAAGTGATTCCCAGCCCCAGGAAGCGAGACACAAGAGCTTAGGGATGAAATGGAGTATTGCAAGCAGAGCAGTGAATGGAGTGGGAAACATGGGCAAATTCATGACAGATCACAGAGGCAGAAAAGCAGGCGAAGAAGAGTTACATAGAATATACGTATCTATTGTATCTATTAATGGAAGGCTGAAGAAGGAAAAAGAGCACTGTCAGCTTGAAATATAACACATTTCATGGAGTTATGTTTTCCTATTTTTAAGTGATTTCGTCTCTTATATGCAGTGAATCATCTGAAAGGAACAGGGAAAGCTGACTGCAGTATTAATTAGAAGAAAATTGAAATATAAAGTGCTATCAAGTACACAGCACTAAAATCCTAAAGTATAATTTCCACATCTCTGTTAATTACACCAGAAAAATCAGAAAAAAACCCGTGTTTTCAGCATCACAGTGACCTTTTTGTAGGCCTGAAGTGCTGGGAAAGGGAGTTGACTGAAAGATGGCTTGATGCAGTCGTTTTTCTGAAGAACTCTCTGAAATTTAGCTAGGTTGCTTGAAGAGCACAGTGTGGGTCACCAGGTTCAAGACCAAGACTGCGTGAGCAGTCATGGAGTGGTAACTATTACTCTAACCACAGACACATAGGAAAACTGAGACTGCCCTAGAAATCATGAGTTCTTAGTGATGGTAGTTTCCAATGTGAGGCACACATGGCATCAGAGATGGGCTCCTACCCTAAACTGAGCATGAGAAATGCAGCATCCATTTGAAATAAAGCAAAAATCCAGCTCCAAAAAATCTCAGCTGACCCCTGTTTCAAGACAAGTGCAATCGGACACTTTGGTTTCAGTTGCCCCCTACCTTCTGGCAGGAATATCAGTCTGAACCTAAATGCTGAGGATGGGGTCCATCTCTCTTAAAAAGATCTCTGGTTCGTTTTGGATGGGCATCCAAATCCCAGACAACCTGAACCTCTGGGATATGCCCAATTAACTTGGAAATATTTATAGCAAGACTTCCTGAACAATCTTGGTTCTTTCTAATTCTTAATAGGTCAAGGAGACAGAGGACTTAATATTCTAATATTCCCATCCCCTTGACAATGAAAAATTCAAGGGTCCAAGTAGAAAACAAAAAATATGGAAGATTATGTCTGAACTGTCTCAAGTCTCGGCAAAAGGTTCTGCTGGGTTTTGATTTGAGTATTTGAATGAAAACTCAACTTATTATTTCATCCCAAAAGGCTCGTACACTGTGTTAACAGTCAGTTGGTGTTGGAGCACTTCCCTCTGTGTTCACATGTGCACATAAATAATTCTAATAATTTCCCTGGACACAAATTCCAGCTAATGGTTTATTTCTAACTATAATGTTTGTCTCTGTGCACAGTCCTCCTCAACATGCCATTTCAGTGATATATTTTTTTTTCTGTATCTTCTTGTGAACTGACATTGAAGATACATTCCCAGGCTAAAAAAAAAAAACCCACAATTTTTTCCAACAAGATTCCCATCTGAAGCAGACCTCTCTACCTAAAAATGTATAAATATTCATCTATTTGTCTGAGCTATAACCTACTCAGCATTCAGTGTGTGGATTGTTTTGGAGGTGGCTGTTGTAGAAAGAGAGGCACAGAGTGATTTTGTCTAACCGCTTGCAGTCCTGACTCCTCAGATTTCAATGTCCCCCTGCTAGAGGCCAAAGCCTCAACTAATGGGTAAACTTTTTAAAAGATAATGTCCCCTGTATTTGCATTTAGGTATTAAATTGTACCGGTGGCCACTACTCCTAGGAGTGTATACAATCTGTATACAGCTGATGCGTAGACAGAAAATGCTCTTTTTCTCCTGCTCTCTTAGCATTTGCTAAAATATTTCTGATTTGGATGAAGCTTGATGAGCAGAATTCACTTTGAATTCAAGTTTTTGTAAAAAGTAGACAGGTTGGTTAAAATGCTAGCACCCTAGATAGGAAAATTAAGCTTAAATGCTGGCTTTGGGATTGACAGTCCGAAATGGCAACATTTACAAATGGACCCGCTCACACACCTATGTGTGGTAGCTTCACTGGAATAAAATATGGCCAGGAGGGCTATTTTCATGATATACTGCATTCATAATTTTTGTATAATCTGTTCCTCTACTTAAAAAATAGAACCTTTCAGAAAATGTAAAACACCATTGTTTAATGAAAAATATATAATAACTAGCTTGGCAAATGTTGTATGTGAAATTTCAACAGAAACCATAAATTATATTAAATGCCCAATAAAAATGTTCAATCAAAAGCTCATTTTAAGATACATTGTTAATGAACTGTATGAAATGATGCTTAATCAAAACCCGACACCTTGCAAGGGAGAGAGATTTCACAGGACCTCAAGAGTACTATTGTTCTGAACAAAAGATAACAATAGAACAGGGTAATTAATAGTCTGCACTCCCGTGGCAATCTCTAGGGAATTCCAATTTCTAAATGAGCTCCATTGTTTTTCAAGAAAGCAGAAATTATGCTGCATGATACCCTTGACACCTTGAACTTGATCAAACAGTAAGACATCATTTGTCAGTCAGGTTTTGTTTGCTCTGGAGTTTTTATTATTCCCCATTTAAAGTTATTGAGTGAAAAAGAGAAGAAATCTTTCCTGTAAAAGCTCACTTTGCAAAAGCAGTGCTGTGTCCTTATCTTGTCTGTCTGTAATACTCAGATTGCATAAAGCAAGTTAAAGGAAACATCTAGGCTAAGAAGGGTTCCTCACCATAGCAGCATTATTAAGAGGTTCAGTGTGGGTATATCGATATGTACAACAGATTTTCTTATTTGGTTCCCTTTCAATTGGCACTCTATAATGAGCATGTCATATTCATCATATATAAATTTCTAAATTTTCCTAGCCGAAGATAGAAAGTGTTACTCCTTCTAGCAGAGCAGAATACTACTACAAGGGCAGCGCACTGAAATACTCAAGTCATCCTAATTACTGTCAGCATTCACAGTTGTAAATAATTTCAAAATCAGTTAGGCGTATATTTTTTTCCCCTTTTAAATCTCCCTTCCTTGGAGCAACTTGGAAGCATTCATTTTGTAGCAATGCAATTTTTCAAAACAGTCATAAGCTTCTATTATTATTAATCATGACATTGATGTTTGTACAAAGATGGAATTAATGAAGAGATGAGGAAGGCGTAGCCCTCTCCCCTTCTTTCTTTCTTCTTTCTGAAGAGCTTGGTGTTCAGCTGGCACGGATGGAGGAGCCACTGCGAGAAGGGCTGTTGCTACTGGTCTCTGGGGTCTTTATTCCACCATCAAGCACAGGCAAACAAAGTCAAACTCTGTGGAAATTCAGGAGATACAGATTAAGCTAAGGAATCACTGCATTCATCAGTCTTTGTGTGTTTCCTTTACTTTTGCTCCTTATAAATGAATGTATGTACACAGAGAACTGTGAAGAGCTTAGAAATGCAGCCATCATAAGACACAAAAACCACCACCCTGATGTGTCAAGGGAGAACACCAGATCTCTCACATCTGAAAGCTCTCCTTTCACCACGAGACCACCTTTCTGCTCCATCCAGTTATCAGTTCCAGCTCTTGTCTTAAAATTTGCTGTGGTCCCATTGCTATCCTTATTCCTCAAATATCCAATATAATAGCTCTATATATTTTCTAGGCAATGTTCTTTCCAACTAATCATTTAAATGTATTTTATTTATTATTTTTTTTTAGTCCAGCAATGAATGCCACTATACTTTGTCTTATTTTTAATTTCAGATATGATGCACCTTCCTCTTCCATTTTTTAACCTTTACTTATGATTTCTTATTCGTACCTTGCAGCATCTTATAAAATATAAAATAAAAAAAAGTAATGAAACATTCAGAGGTTTCTTCTCCTTGTGGGTTTTCGGAGATGCAACATTGTGCTGAAGCGCCAGCCTGCATTTTATTACTTGCAAGGAGGTATAAAGAATAACAATAAACACCTGCCCGCACTTGTAAGCTGACAAATGCAACGTGCTCAAAGGTCCTCTCACCTCAATTTTGAGTCACAACTGGATGCCTCTAAGGATATTATCATACATTGTCATTCTTCTTTGCATATGGAAGTCCCCCAATCATTAATTTAAATATACAGCACTCATACAGTCTTAACTGACTATTGAAGTGGACCAAAAGTTCTTGCATTCTCACTGCAATGATTCACTGCTGCCCCACAGCCCCAACTATCTGTGCTCACTTTTGGTGGTGTTTTTTTTTGTTTTTTTTTGTTTTTTTTAAGGGAAAACATGCTGTGTTTCAGTGTCTGTGGTTGTCTGGGCCTCTGTGGTGATTTCACAGCATACTTTCCCACCTGTCTTGTTCCACTCCCTTTTCCCTGCCCATCAAGATCTTCATTACAACATTCTTTCTCTTAGTCATATGCATTTCTTCTAGGTTACATGAGCTCCTTAACGCCAACCAGGAAACTAAATGAGATACCATCAGAAAACTCTGGTTCCCTCAGAAAAAGCAGTTCTCTCTCTTTCTCGATTGCTTAGGATGGCTGCTTACAGGTGTAAGACAAAGGAAAACCTGAGATTGAGCCCAACTGTACGTGATCCTGGGAGAGCCACCAGGGCACCGCTCTCCACCAAGGAGATGAGTCTTCAAAGGAAGGACTCTGGGAATTAATTCTAGAAATACAGCTCTTCCTTGGGAATAGAAGAAGTTCTGTATATTTGAAGAGTGATGCTCTAAGAGCCCCTCAGAATCAAAAGTGAAAAGGGGAAATGGTACTGGTTAGTCTTTGTTGACATTGTTGAAAGATATTTAGGTGTGTATATTAGCTGAAGAGAAAAAATAGCTGGTGACATACTATAAGTAGGCTTTTTAGTGGTGGCGTGATATTAGTAGGCTTTCTATAGACCGTGGTAGGGAGGTTGGAGCCAAATGATCTTTAAGGTCCCTTCCAATTGAAATAATTCTCTGATTGCAGCCCAGAAGGCAAATCTCATCTTGGGTTGCATCAAAAGAAATGTTGCCAGCAGATCCAGAGAAGTGATTCTGCCACTTGACTCGGCTCTGGTGAGACCTCACCTGGAGCACTGTGTGCAGG
>BJBW01003732.1:0-72409 GCA_004320125.1 Scolopax mira | reverse complement strand
AACCTGGCCTAGTAGGGGGTGTCCCTGCTGCCTGCGGGGGGATCGGACTGGATGGCCTTTGGAGGTCCCTTCCGGCCCAGATGATTCTATGATTCTATAATTTTATTGTATATTCTTGTCATCCCAAAGGTAATCCTAGTGTTCAAAAGCAAAAGGGTCTGTAAGAGTGTAAGATTTAAATGCACCTACAAAATATTTTGGTTGAGAATTAGTGTTCCCAAGGTAAGATTTGTGCTTTTACTGATATATATGAAATGTTGGTCACAGGAAATAAGTCCCTTGAAAGTTCATGAGTCAGTCATGAACTGCATTCTGTTGGAAATAAATCAAAGCTTAAATGCAATGGATTTAAACATGCCACTGTTAGAACACATAGAATGGAACTCAATTCCACTGAAAATCCAAGTCTAAACAGAAGACAATGCTTCACTGCGTGCTTATGCAGATTTTTAAAAAAATTCTATGCCAAAAGCTAGCAGACAATGAAGCTGTAAACAAAGAGAAGCAGCAGTGGGAAGTATGTGAAACCACAAAACACAGATGAATCTCTAAAAAAAGACTGCCAAATTGGAAATAGGCAGATCTCAGAGAGTCAATGCAGTAGACTTGGGGGCACGGTACAGAAGGAATGATGCAGTGGACACACAATGCCACGTGAATAGAGATAAAAGAAAGTTTAGCTTAATGGCACAGTGTATTTACAAAGGTTACTGACATGGAGAAATGACATCAGGATAAACATTAGTTGATGTTTAGCGTGCATATTATGCTAATATCCATAAAGATATTTGAACAGGTAAAACTACTCGAGCTTACCACAGCCATTGTCTAAGAACTAGCCTCATTTTGCAGATTACTCATGAATGTGCAAGATGTGTGTATGCATTAAAGCAGATAAAATATTTACAATTCTAAATTGCAGATACACTGTCCCACTACTGATTGCTTTCAAACCATGCTTGAATCTTAAATTGTTCGGGCAGATATTGAGACTGGGAACCATCTGACTTTCAATGCTACCAGCATTAAGCCAGAAGATGTAATAGAAGGATGCAGAGATTCATTTCAAAAAGCCCAGCAGTTTCCTGGGGAATTCAAGATTAAAGTGAATCCTCCACTATAACACTGTGAAATATCCCTCTTGCGTTAAGACAGATTGGCTAGCAAGACCCTTTGAGACTAAAAAACATACAAAAGCTCCATGCCAAAAATAGAAAAAGGCATGCATGAGAGAGCTGGAACTGCATCTAAGTCCGTGATCGAGAATGACTAAATGACTGTATCTGATAGCATATACATTTATATATGCAACTTAGGCTATACTAAATATTTCAGATAAAGGGTGTAAATACAGCTCTGGCTTATTGTTCTGTGTATTACATGTTCTTAAATCTTACTGTTTGTCTGCATTGAGTCTATAAATTTCCTTTGACTGCAGCGCACTTTCCAGAGGACACAACGTCTCAGAGACATTCGGTTGTGGCAAAACCACCCCTTTCTTTCCACTCCCACACAATGGCTCTTGGTAGCACACCTTCCCTTATCAGATGAAAGCACCCTCATTTTTCCCCAAGAGCACATAAATGTGTATGTGTATATATATATATGAAGTAATTATTTTCCTTTATGATAATTTAACCAGGCTGAGCTCTTTATATCTCTTGAATTATTTGCTGAGCCTACCATATAGCAGTTGCCACCATCACTAAGAGACACTCCTGCAGCAGGATCCTACCCTTATGCAAGTGAAATCAGAAATCATAAATACAAGGTCATTCTATGATAAAAGCACAGATAAACAGTAACTTCATTTGCATAAGGGCTTGGAAGGAAACGGGTCCAAGAGGGCAGTCAGTAATTGATACAAGCAAACCTTTAATTCTCAGGAAAACATCCTGTGCAACAAAGAGGTATGCCCAGGACATTTCAACTGTCCTTCCATCAGCAAAGTTATGCCTGAGTTTTGACTGAAACCTCATTATATTTGGCAAGGCAATGTCCAGTCTGCAGAAAATAATATTATGACTATGAAAATAGGAGCAACAAAGAAACAGTAATGGAGATAATCTTAGAGTCAGAGACAGATATGCCAGCTTCTGGAACCTGAAACAGACCGTGGCCAAGCATAATTCACAGAGAAGTGAATTGAGGTTGGTGATGAATGCAATATAACTAAGGGCTTCATCTAAGCCAGATCATCAGTTATGTCTGGTTTTAAATATTTCCTTTGTGTATTAATCAAAACAAATTCTGTGAATGTCGTATTTCCAAACAGGAATCCTTCCTCAAATCTGTGCTAGTTCCAAAAAATAAAACATCAACAGATAACAAACTGATCTATATATGTGAAAGATCAGTTAGTCCATGATCACTGAAAGACCATGTGGCCATTCACACTGCATGCAAAATATGAGGGCGGTCCCCAAATGTCCTCTTCTTGTGTAGAAATGCTTGACGAGACAATACAAGTTATCAGAGGTCAGCAGTTTAAAACTGGAGCAATGACAGAGGAGGAGGTGGTAGCTTTGGTCAGGGAGGTGATGGGGAGCTGCAATGACAGGAGACTCCTGGAGGTCTGGAGGTGGTGTCCAGCAGCATGGAGGCCTGAGCAGCTCTTCACTGGAGTTGCTGGTCCTTTGCATGGCTATGGTGTGCATCCCTTGACTTACAGAAGCTTCAACTTATGTGCAGTTCCTGCTACTGCAACACTATTTTCCAGGTTTCTGCCCATGCCCCTTTGCTGGGGGGAGTCATTCTTTCATTGTTCAACTGCACCAAAGACCTTGTTCTTTGAAGCTGGTTGTGTCTGTCATTTCTGATGGTCAGGACTGTCCTTCTGGACCAGAGAATGAAAAGAGAGGAGTGCAATGATTTTTTTTCAAAGCATATTTGTGATGTCTTTAAATCTACTTTAATAAAATATACGACATCAGAAGACCACGGTTTGGTTTTTCATTCCTTTCACAAGACCAAGAACTTGCTGCACTCTTTACAATAAAGGTGGTGATCAGTCTTCCTGCTCCTGCTGCAACGGTTCCAAGGTAATTGGCTAGGTTTATTACTTGATCGACAGGCAGGGTATGAAATATGCTATGAGGAAACAAGGCTCCTGGAAATATATTTATAAATATGTTTCATACATCTTTAGAATGTTTTGTTGTTGGGTTTTTTTTCAATTCCTTATCGTAATTCCAAAATGTGTTTCCTTCATTGTTACCACAGAAATGCACATGTTTACCGTGAACATCTCATTATGATCTTTCCCACAAAGGCCTTCATGAGTTTAAAAGGGAAAAAAAATTAATAAATTTCTTATTCAAAATAATCTCGTCTCAATAGAGCATTTTCCTGTAGCCGGTCTGGGTGCAGTACGAGTATTTTGCAGGTGCATTATTGCTGACCTTGGATATAGCAAATAGGTGTAAATGACATTCAGGCCCCTCTGCTTCTGTCATTATGGGTTCTTTGTTATACTGCAGGAGTCACATTAGCATTACACTGAGAGTACAGTATTGCAGGTGAAAGAGAAAACTGAACCTCATGGATATTACAGTATAACAGCTTTGGCTCAGACTCCTGAGGCACTGAGCCAAGTGATAACAAAATGTATGTTAAATTGAATACAGAAAAAAAAAAAAAAAAAAAAGCCCTCCTACATTAGCATTAAGGATTCGACTTGCACTCCTAAAGGAAAAATGTTCTAAGTTAAGTCTGCTGCTGTCTGAGTTTGGAACTAAAGCAATACAGGCAACTTAAACTTTCAAAAATTGAGCAATTGATTTTGTTGGTTTTGTGATGGTTTGGGGGATTTTTTGTTTGTTTGTTTGGGGGGGGTTGGATTTGTTTGATTTATTGGTTGTTTTTTTTAAAAAAATTCTGCTTTAGGTAGTTTATAAACAACATATCCTAGATTTTGGTTTTAAACCTTTATATGTTTGGTCTTAATTATTTATTTTTTTTCACACAGGAAAAATTAAGGGTCTACCCTATGATTGTTGTAATCCAATTCATTGGACTTTGAAGCAAGTTCTGACAATGCAATATAAGTGAAATAAAATTTTGCCAAATGCAAGAGAAGAGGACATACTGGAAGATGGTTTCCAAAGAAAAACACCTTTTCACAGAGATGAAAACTAAGTTGCACTAATTTCCAGCATTGCACGCATGCACTTTAGGTTCACATGTTTTACAGTAAGAAATACAATTTTCCAATTGATAGAGTCTTATTTTACTATATAATTAATTAGTACATGTTCAAAAACTGAGGTTACATATTAAAGGCCAGAGAGTGTAAATTATTAAGCATATACAAGTTTTCCTGAAAAGAATGGGAGGACTTAGATGAGCAAACCACATCATATCTAGATTTGTTGCAAAACTGAACTGTTTATTTGACCTGACATTCCTTTTTAACCATAGTCACATGCATATAGCACAAGTAGTCTGGATAGCCAGTCTGTATTCTGAGGTTTTTATATTCAACTTGGAATATTAAAAAGGGGCTGCCAATAAGTTCCTCCTCTCCTCCAAAAGAACAAATGAAGCAAATACCAAAAACTACGTAGCAATCTGTTCTCCTGGTGGCAGGGGAGGAGCAGGACATCATTATGTCATGCTTCATCCACAGGAATGTCAAAAAAAGAAAAACAAACCAGGATGTGATCAAATTATAATGCTAAGTCTTTTTTTTATTATTATTTATTTTCTTAACTTCTTTTTTTATTAATTACCAGATCTTGTGAACCATTACGTATGTCACAGAAATGAGTCAGACAAGATGTTTACTTATAACTAATCTGATAAAGAAACATTGAAATAAGGTACCATTTCAATAAAAGTAAATAAAAATGAAAAGAGTGTACATGTACTGACAACAAATAATGTGAACAGGCTTGAAGATATAAGGCAGGAGTCAAAAAGGAGACTGAAAAACCTGCAGCCTACTGATAGCCTGAATGATCCTGCACATAGTGAAATGCTTACCTTCACACTCCCTTATGGAAATTTATGTTTATGAAACTTATGGGAAATGATCTTAGCTTAAATAAAAATTGCTACACACACCGGGAGACAGAAGTGCTCATAGGGTTTCCTTTCTTTACTTCTTATTAATTGAATTCTAAGTAGAAATTTAAAAGGCTGGCATTTATTAAAAAAAAAATAATAATCAGAAATCAATACAAAGATTAATTTCAAAACAAAATCAATGTTTTATTGATATTGATTAACATAATTCATATACATCCTCAAATCAGTGAAATACAAAAAGAAAAGGAAGACTACTTTATCAGTATTTTTACTGTTTAATTTGCTTTTGCTGACTTTCACAAACTCTCAAAGGTTACAGAGAAATAGTTCTGCCTAGCTAACATGCAGTTTCTCCAACTGACCTTTAGTCTCTTTTTTTTTTCTAATTATGACCAAGCAGGGGACAATAAACTGAGCCAATAAACTGGTCAATTTCTATCCAGCCTTGAGGACATTCCCCGTTTTGTCTAAAAAACCCAAACCTCACATCACATGGCAAAGGTTCTATTAAAAAAATAAGGATGACAAGTTATGAATAACAGATTGAAGAAGTGCTAAGAGAGTTTGAAAAACACTCTTTCTCCTTGCAATAGAAAATATCAGATTGGTCATTGGGAAATGAAGAGGCAGCATTGTGCACTATGCATAATGAGAGGCAGAACCAAGCCCCAGAGCTTGAAGCCATCCTGGCGTTACCTTGGACTCATTGTCCATGGTCACAGTCTCGTGTGGGGGAGAGTCCACGGGCAATCCATGGGGTTTTGTCCATTTTTATAAATGCCAGTCTTTTAACCTCTAAAAGGCTGGCCCAACTGGCTCAGAGTCAACAGCCTTGAGTCTTCATTCATTTGCAAGAGGAAAGAATAAGGTTTAGCTAACCAAGGCTGACTCCAGCAGCTCTGTTAATCCTGCCCTAACCAATGTTAAAAAACCAGCCTGCATGAAAATGCCAACCCTTGCAGGCATGGGCCACAGTGTTAAGACAATGTTTGGTGAACACTAGAGTAAAGGAATTCAAAGTAAAAAAGGCTGGAAAATCTCTATTACCATCATAATTGAGCAAGGGTGGGTGGGGGACTCTAGGTGATTGCTTCCTAGCCCAGCAGCCCCAGCCTCAACTTGTCTGAAGCCCTCATTAAGACAATAGGTCTGATAAACTGCGTGATGGGTCTCATGAATTGGAGAATTATTATCTTCCGGTGAAGATTTCGGGGCAACTAGGTACATTAGCAAATGAATCTGGTGCATTATTTGTGCCAGGCCCTGTATATTCCCACCAGAGCATCAGGAATTCAGTTCAAGCCCTGCCTTCAGCAGGGTAAGCTACTTACATGGTAAGTTACTTTCCTAAGTTGATGCATCATTTAAAGTTGATGCAGAAGAACAGAGTACAACCTGTGTAACACCGAGAGAGAGAGACAATGGAGTTAAGGCAGAAAATCCAGATCTGCCACTAATGTAAATGATTATAACTTCACTGGAGCCCTCTAAAACAAAGGTTGCTTTAAAAATCCAGATCACAAAACCACACCCAGCATTAGCTTTCATCCTCTGAACAAAGAGCCACTGTCATCCTCTCATCATGCCCAAAGGAGAAGAGAGGAAAGGGGAGCTCTAGTTGCAGAGCAACACATATTTGCTTAGATATCCCCAGTCTGGGGAGTGATGGTAGGTTTCCATAAGTCAGCACATTAATTTCTTTACCTTTCAAGAGACCCTGGAAACAGAAATATCTGTGTACTGGTTTGTGCAGGAGCTTAACATCAAGATTTCTGGCTAAACAGTAAGTATAAGGCTTGTTAATTTAAGCTAGAGGATATAGCTGTTAGCAGTTATAATATTCAAAAGGCATTTGAAGGGATGGTACAAACTGGTGGTACAGGCTAAGGCAGGTAAAGCATAAATAGCATTTCTCTTGGAATATTCACGGCTAATAGCTGAATCGATATTCCAGTCATAAAAATTAATTTGACCAGGCCAAGTCAAGTGGTACATCTGACCTGCAGCTTGAGAACTGAGCGGCAATAAAACCAAGAGCAACAGCTATGGGGTGAGAGAATTTGTAATCCAGGTCTGTTCTGTCACTCACCCTCTGTAATGGAAGTCACCCCAATGTAGAGAGTGTTTCCTGTCTATCAGGACAAATTCGAAACCCCTGCACTTCTGCAGAGCCACACAAGACTTGTTTGCAGCAGAGGTAAGCAAAAAGGCCGTGGTTTTAACCCATCTGTAGAATAAAAGCAGATCTCCACCACAGTTTCAGGTAGGTACCATGGGCTGCCCGGGGGCTGGAACATTCCAGTTCAATCTCTTCTACCATACCCTTCCCCACTGTCCTGCTTTGAGGCAAAACAGAACTAATTTTCTGTTCAGTAATTTTACTCTTTTTAGCTGGGCCTCTCCTAACTAACTAAACTCCAAAATTAGAATTGTAGAATCATAGAATGGTTTGAGTTGGAAGGGAACTTAAAGATCATCAAGTTCCAACCCCCCTGCCCTGGGCAGGGACACCTCCCACCAGACCAGGTTGCTCAAAGCCCCATCCAGTCTGGCCTTGAACCCCTCCAGGGATGGGGCAGCCACAGCTTCTCTGGGCAATCTGTTCCAGTGTCTCACTGCCCTCACAGGAAAGAATTTCTTTCTGGTATCTAATCTAAATCTCCCCTCTTCCAATTTAAAACCATTGCCCCTTGTGTTGTCACTGGACTTCCTGACAAAGAGTCCCTCCCCAGCTCTCCCTGGAGTCTTCTCTTCTCCAGGCTGAACAACCTCTGCTCTCTCAGTCTGTCTTCATAGTAGAGGTGCTCCAGCCCTCTTATCATCTTCATGGCTCTCCACTGGACCCATTCCAACAGGTCCGTGTCCTTCCTATGTTGAGGACTCCAAAGTTGGACACAAGCCCAAGCAGAGCCTGGTTTCTGATGAAAGTTAAACTGGCAAATCAGCAAAAGTGATATTCATCCATGTACAGGGGGATTGTATGAGGCTGTGTCTTACGTGCCAGAATATGGTTTTGTGAGACTCAGAGGTACGCTGTCCTTTTCCAATCACTCTACCCAGGGAGGAATTCCTCCCTAAATGAACAACCACTCTCCAGTAAGTAAAACCTTCCAGAAATAGCTTGCATGACTGATGCATCACACGGTACATCATGTACTATATTTTCCTCCCCCCGCAGCTAACCTGCCTGAACAAAGACTCACTTTCGTCCTCACCTTCCTTTGCCTCTTTGTGTGACTTGTATCGCTCATTCTTCAGCAATGCCCTCCATGCTGGAGAGACACTGTCAAGCCTTGCTGAATTGTGCAACATTGTCAAAGAAATTTATGGTACAATATTTTGTTTTTGGAAGGCTGCTCCTCCCGCTTCTGCTTTAGCAAAGAATTTACCCCGGCCAAGGTCATGTGAATTTCAGCAGTGGGGATACCTGACTGAAAGTCTACCTCAGCATACCCCAGAGATGTATTGCCTTTCAAAACACATGATAACAGTCTATTAACCTCAGTCTACAGTTTTTTAATTTCGATGTTTGACTAGGTTTGCACACAGGGCAGGCAAAACATTGGTAGTTGCCCCAGAAAAAAACAATAAATTGATAACTCAGAATAAAAGCACGAATCCATATCAATCACTCACACAGGTTTACACACAGATAGGTGCGTGGGAAAACTGAAAGAACTCAGTCAAAACTGATGTGGAGAAGAAATGTCTGGCTATATTGACAATGAGGGATAATCGCTATGGAGATACACGCCAGGAAGACTTACAAAAGGAACCTCAGAACTAGTGACATAATTTGAATGAGAAATGTCTCAGGAAAACTTAAATGTCATTGCTGCTCAGGTTGTCAACAGTAATGCTGTCATTTAGGTAAATGCTCCATTACTTTATTGCAAGCCTTTAATTACTGTTCTTGCATTCTAAATATGTTATGCTCTTTGAAGCTCAACAATAAATTGACCCATTATTTATTAAAGGTACAATGGCAGCATAATAACATGTTAGCCCTGAAAAAAGCCTTAATATTGAGAGGCATTCAAGAAACTAATACTGGACATCTTTGTATAGTACTTCATTAATATGTTAGGTCTGTGGTTTGGTTTGTCTGTTTACTTTTGTCGCATCGTTGAGCAAGTATGAAGATCAGCCTTACTCCATATATCAAGGGCATGACAGTGTATTCCTAAAAATTGTGGGAAACTGACTAAGAAACAATGAGCCTTTGTTGCAGTAATCTGCCAAGATGGGTGCATTATAGGGCTCCTAGCCCTCCAGAAGATAGATTTAATGGAGGGATTGCATTCAATATGATTTTTAAAAGGAGGGTTCGTACCTTGACAAGTACACCTTAAAAAGACATCACATCAGGTAGCTTTCCAACCCAGGCTTTCTTAAGGACATTAATTCATGAACCTATTTTATAACTGACAGCTGAACTGTGAACTTTTGGGGTTTTTGCACAGTATGTGAGATTGTGCTCCCAAACCACCAGACGATGCAGTGGAAAAAAACTGGAAAATGCGGTTATACCTCTAGTCCCATCACATGACTTGTCAGTTCTTGACCCCAAGTTCACATTCAACTTAAGTAAGAAAATGAAACAGATATATAACAAGGAAAATGGGACTGGGGGATGGGAGTAAGAACGGCCACATGCTGCAACACAAAGAAGAACTGGAGCAAAGTATTAACACATGAAGAAAATCGCAATTCAAGACAGGAATAAATCAAATGGGCTGCAGACACTGCAGTGTATCCAAGGTACTTTCTGTGAGCTAGAGAAAAAGAGGCCATCTTTTGGGGATACAGAAGGGACAGGTGTCAACCCTTTAGAAAAGTTCCTCTTGATCAAGCAGCAAATATCATCCTCTGATCTAATTTTCTTACTTTGCAGGTTTTTTTCTTGACCTGCTATAATTTTGAAATGTGCTCTACAACTTTGTGCCTGGACTGGTGCTTGAAACAAACTGACTCATCAAATTATGCACTTTTATTGCTCTGTTTACACTACTGTAGCAGCCTTATTTACAGTACAATAGTCCAGTGCAATACCCAAATATATTAAAAGGGACAAGCAAAGCTGCCAGTGATAGAAGCTTATTCTCATCTTAGGGGTCTGTAACAGAACTTACGTAGTGCACTATGTCCTTAAGAGTCTTGGTGTACATTTTCCATCTAAAGTACTAAGTACTCAGTTCTTGTCAGATTTACATATAGGCAAGATTGCATGCAAACCTGCTTCTGGCTTCAAGAATCCTCAGTGTGAAACACAGGATTCAGACTGAAAAGAGGAAGGATGTCTGAGAGAAAAGAACCTGCATTTGATCATAAAACTACATTTGCATATACCATACACAGAGGAAGTCATAAAGCAGTAAGAGGAGCTGCATAGAAAGTACAGAAAGAGTTGACACAAGCCGATTTAAAGAACATACCTTCCAAAATTTAATCCCCATGCCTTAACTTGCCTTTTTCCTTCACCTTCAACAAAGCTCTTGATCCATCGTAAATGATTGAAACTTCTTTTAACTTAATGCTTTAAAAAGGAAGAGGTTAACACCACCATCAGGAGCCAAGGAGCAGTTGTGGGTAGGTCTGTGCAAGCTTTAAATACCCAGCTCTTCTATAGCACCTCTGCCTTACCTATAATACCCCTCCTGCTAAGTTTACAAGGTTGAAACCTTAAGTCAAGTAGAAGGAAGTTAAAGCACAGGATGCTTTTGCGATGCGAAGAAATTTTCCTTGGAGACTGTATTTCATTGGCAATCCAAATGCTATATAAGACTATTCTAGCATTATTCCTGAGTGTGTCTCAGGCTGCTTGTGTTCAGTGCTCAGTACTGGGCAGCCATTTCCAAAGCGCATGAGCCAGAAAAGGAGCAGAGCTAAGTAGTTAATGGGAAGGATTTGTTATTGTCTAATTGTATCAAATATATCAGTATTTAAGAAAACAAATTTTAAATACAACTGACAGTCATGGAATTGTTCAAGGTTGAATACAGTCCTGCAGTCAAGGATTAAGCAGCCTTTGCCTGTCCTGATTCATCATCATGAACCTGTGGGTATAACGGCAGCCAAGCAGTTTTTGTCCAAGGAGAGAATTCATAACATACGACAACTAAGTGGATTTCCAGTTATTTTAAATGTCTTTTTTTTTTCTTTAAATATAGACCATCTATATGAGTATCTACTCATTGTTCCATAAGGGTCAATTACTAGCCTTCTGCAATTATTCTTCCAGCCTCTGGGGCTCAATGATACCATTTTTTCTTCCACATTTTGATCGCAGCCCTCAAATGTTCAAGTAGAGAGAAACCCTCTGCAGAATTAAGTACAGCTTAATTTCCCATCCAGAGCTGACATAGCTGCATGAAGGAAGCAAGCTAACAAATGCAGGTTTTGAATGTAATGACAATAATGACCCACATAAATGGGACACAGTATTACTTGCAATTTGACCGGTCATTTTTTTTTACAGAAAATCAAAATCATTATTGATATAAACAGTAGATTTGAACCTATTACTTCTTAAGATTAATAAGTGACTCTTGAAAGCAGCAATGCTGTTTCTTGCTTGAAAACTGTTGCTCCCTGAAATGTAGCTACCTTCTATGCTATGAGTAACTATGCTACTTGTTCGTTTGCATAAACAATTTGTCTTAAAATGGCAAGATACATAAAGAAGAGCAACAAAAATTACACTGGAGATGAAAAAGGCATGAGATTTAAACAAACTAGAATACCTCAAAGAGGTCACACAAATGATATAATGCATTACATAGTAGTAATTTATTTTCATTAACATGAACGAAACTCAACCTAGTGCTATTCGGTTGACACAGTAAAAAAGAGGTACACATAAGATATACTGGAGTAAGATGTATTAGGACCCAAATTAAAAGACCAAAACAGTTCTGAATATATGAAAATATTACTGCAGTCTTTTGCCTAAACTCAATACTTTGCAGTTTAACATTATTGGTTGTTAAATCATTATGTGTCACTTTAATAAGAAAAAAGATCATAAAATAAGACAAAACTGGCAAGCATAGAGGGTTACTGCTATGGCTGCTGCAGAAGGAGTTTCTAGTAGTCCCTTAGAATTGTGATTAGAGTACACAAATTTAACATGACCACCACAAACAACAAAATGCAGCTCAGCCTGGTTTCCATCTTCTTCTACAAGCTGAACAGTTAATGAGCCATGTGTGTTTTAAATGCCACTAAGGCTCTTGGGGGGAATAGAGTAAGATAAAAAATGTATCTTAGTCACCGGCCCAAAACGATGCAGGAAAGGAGGGAGGGGAATGAGCTAGTGACATTTGCCTTGCAGTTCTCTGTCACCATCTACCACAAGCTCAATCAGCTTTTACAAACTCTGCACAGGCATGAGAAGCTTCTCAGATGTTCATGTTGAATTTTGGAAGGGTTGTTTCTCCCTTCCCTCCCCCATAGCAGCCTGAAAACATATTGAACATATATTGAACAAATAGGACATTATACTGCATGTTAAACAAATCCAGCACTGTTCTGGTAGACATGCTCATTGCATACTTTTGTGTCATTTGGAGAAGTTATAGCATAAGTTCTTATTTTCCTGGCACCCCAGGCACTGTCTCGTCCATTTATGCATTGAGTCACTTCAGAGAAAACTACTGTATGAAAGCCTAACGAAAGGAGTAAAACTCATTTTGATGCTCTCTTGATGTGCAGTGGGCTCTGACATAAGTTCTCACAACCATTCCAGCACAAAGGAAAAAGCAGTCCCATGTCTGCTTTTTTTATTACATATTAAACCACAACAACCAAAAATGTAATCAGAAATAGAAGAAATGATAAATTCTGCCATGCGTCTTCGATACTAATGGAAAAACAGAGGCCACAGATAGATTCATTTGGAACGAAGAAAAAACATAGAAATGTTCTTCCCTGTGATTCCGGTAAAATCACCTTCTGCAATATTCTAAAAAATTGGTATTTAGGTGCCATTGTACCAACTGGAAAAATATTCACTGGTTGCTGACAGTGAAATACATGTTGCCATCATTGTTTATTTACTTACACTGAAGTAAAGGATCAAAGTCCTGAGGAAGTGAAAATAAGTTCTCTTGCACTTTAAAACTATTGATTTTACTAAGCCATACTGAAATATTTAATTTCAATCACTCTGCAAGTCAACAAACAAGACAGGGGCAAAAGCTCCATCTCACAGACATTTATTGTCTAATATGAAATTAGTTTTCATTTACCTTAATTTGTTCTGTTTGCTAAGAATTACTGGAGCTCAGACTTGAATTTTAAGATCAAATTACTTTCTCATTAATTTATCGTTATATTAATCTAACACACGGGGGGCATTTTCCTTTACCAACATCTCCATAGCTCCTGTTCATCTCTGGAGTGTCAAAATGCATATATTATCTGTAATATACATTAATCAGTAGTCTGGAGAGTTCATATAACCTTCCTGGTGGCTGGGCCACCCTAAGCATTGCTCTCAACTTTCAAGTTGAGAAAGTAAATGGGGAAGTAAATTATTTCTATGTGGTTTTTTTTCTTTTTTTTTTTAAATTCAAACACTCAAGAAGAAGCTTCTTTATATCTTTGGACTCCTTGGCAGCGACAGACCTCAGGAGAGCAGCTTCTAGGGGCCCCCATCACTATGAGGCTGATTGCTTCCAGCTCCCTCAGAAGAGCTTTGCTCAGGATTTGCCTCCTCACCCTTTGATTCATTGGGTCTTCTTCAGTTACATGCGTATCAAAAAAGAAGCATGCATGCCACATGCAGACCTGAATTGCTGAGGAACACCTCTCAAAAATAACCAAGCAATTTTAGACTTGGTACAGGTCATATTTCTTGATTTATTGATCCCCCAACATCTCACAAGGACCCAGAAGAGAAGAAAAGAAAAAGAAGTCCTAAGGGAACATAAAACGTTGCAGGATTTTTCAAAAGCAATGCAATGCAAGACATAGACTTCTTCTGAAACTGAAATTGTAAACAACCTGAAAGGAGGGGCATTTGAAAGCTATGCTAGCATAGAGTGGCTGCTAATGACCTTAGCTATATTGTTTGCCCAAAATCATTTTGGATAAACCTACCAGACATACCCTGTGCTTGCTCAAGGAGTTGACAGAGCTGGTCAAGGAATCCTTGTAAACCGAGAAAGCTTATTTATGGCATCAGAGCAGGACACAGGATCTTGTGATGGGTTCCCCCTTCAGCACAAGATGAGCAGGGAAGCCCTGGACAGATTTTGATTGCAACAGGTAGAATAATAAATAGGATAAAAGCCCCACAAAGACACTCAGACAATTAATTCATAGGATCTTTAAACATTATGATCTAAAACAAGTGCAGTTACCCTGTATGCGTCAACATCAAACCACTCTGACACAGGGAGATGACAGAAATGTGAAGTTAAAATCCTGAATTCCCAGAAAGAAAAAAAAAAAAACTATAGAAGATGATAAAAACATTACAGACAAGAAAGTGCAAATCTGATCTCAAAATGAACATGAAAAAAACCAGCATCACAAACAACTAGCATGTCAAATCAAAAGATTTTATTATTGTACTATGCCACTGGAGAAAACAGATGACTTTGCAATACCTGTGGGAACAGATAAGCATTAATGACAGCATGGGAAAGATGGAAGAGATTAACTAGCTATTCTGGCAACGTGTCCTTCCTGCCTTGACCTGTTACAATGCAATGCAATACAACTTATTTTTTACATAAAATACTTAACATGTCTCATAAAATGCTTTATAGGGAGAGTCAGCCAAGGTAGAGGAAGACTACAGAAACATGCGATCCCAAGAGAAAGTCGTAAGTAATTGTGATAAGAGTCTGCACAATTTCCTTATTCTCTCTTCTCTGTACACACCTCTTCTAAAGTCTTTTTGGTTTTGACCCTTCTATGCCTGCTTTCATATTTTAATGTCACAAGCCAATGTGAGATGCTATGTATCTATTACCATAATTTATTTACTCCATTGAACTTATTCTTCTGGTTGCTGTTTAATTGAGTTTACAGAAGCAAGAAAATCACACCCTTTGCACCTAGCAAGCTCCCAACTTTTGTGTGATGACCCTGATAAATTCAGCATTTAAAGATTCTTAAAATAAAGGGATATTTATTTGTTATTCTGCTGGCAGATGTCTTACAACTAATTTTCCTTTGTATCTGTCCCAAATCAAGACACAGAAAATAGACATATCCTGGGAAGTGTTACCTAGGCATATTCTTTAAATCATTTGGTACTGAAAGGCTTGTATAAGTCTACATTTCAAATGCATAAAGTGCAGTGCATCCATAGCACCAAGCCTGTCCTGTTATTAGTCCCCTGTCTCTGATGCCAGTCGAGCTGTGCTTGCAGAGGCCAAGACTGAGTTGGGCCCACTTAACGCTTGCCGAACATGCCAAGCTACATCAGGCAAAATGGAAAAATAAGGAGGAGGCAATGACAGGAATTGCAATGAGCGCTACTATAAAACAAACAGTTGAGTAAGGAGCAAAAGCCACAAATCAAGCAGTATGTTGAAATGAATAAGAAAGTAATGGGCCAGGGCAGGGTACGCATCTATTCTTTTCTCATGGCCCCTGCACCAGTTCATTGACCACACATATATTTTTAAAGAAAGTACCAGGATGCCTAAGATAGAAGTCCTGGTTTGGGTTTTTTTTCTTTCTACAAAAGAGTTTTGGATACATTATAGCTACAAGTAATGGAAGAAACAATATCTCAAAATACAGCATAAAAAATGTTGAGACTTATTGGCAATTGCTTTGTGTGGATGGTTGGTGGGAGCAGGAGCTATGGAAATTCTGCTCTGGGGCGCACAGACTTTCAACAGACCATATCTGTCAGCATTTGAAAAATCAAACATGGAGAGCAAAAGTTGCCACAATTTGAAGTTTCTGCTCATATAATAACACATATTGTCCTTTGGTTTGTCACAGAAGAAACTCATACTGCTTGACTTATGGAGGAGTTGGAAGTGGTGTTCATACCAGTCTCTGAAACTAGGATTTACTAGCACTGGGGGGTGCTTTGTCTCTCAGTTCAGATTAGATCACTGGTAATGAATGATATCCCTTGTAGTTCATCCCTAGCACTGCTTCCAACAACTCTGGAATTAAAAACTAGGATTTGCAACTACCCCAACTGAATGCTTGAGGAAAACCTCTAAATTTCTGTCCATGAGATCCTGAAGAATTTGGTTGTTATTCAACACTAACAATTTTTGGCTTGTGCAGTGAATCTTGCCTACAGTGACTGTGTCAGGCAGCCTACTCCTGGCTTTCCCCATCTATGTTCTTTCACCAGCTCACTGCCCCATAATCCCTCAATCCCTTCTTTCCCCAACTGACTGCTACCATCAGCAGATAGGCAAGCTTCAAGCAGACTGTGGGATGTGTCACCAGTCCACAGAAAGGGTGCTGGAGAAGGCTCCTGTAATGTTTATGGTCATGTTGATTGGGACTTAAACAAGCCTTGATACTATGTTAAGCTACCAAACACCAAAATAAGGTGATCTTTCACTCTGTATTTAGTTCTACTCAGTTATTCTGAGACAGTCCATGAACTCATTTTTGTGATTCTACCATCCTGTCAGGCATTTCTTGAAGCAAACTTGCACATTGTTAAGCAAAGATTTTGATTCATTTTAACAAGGAATTTGATTCCACTTATTGTGGCACAAACTCTGCTTGTGTACCATTAAGTCCTTATTTTTCATTTAAGGCTCTGCATAATCTAAGACAATAGAAATAACCTTTAATATCTACCCTTTCAAAGCTATCACCATAGTTCTAGACTAAATGAATTACAATAATGTATAACAAAACTGTAGCAGAATTCTAAGGAAAAACACTTATTAAGTTCACATGAATGCCAGTGGCTAATAATGGTTAATAAAAATTAAATTTTTGCAGTGAAGAGTGTAGGACTATTTATGATTTACCATTAAGGATGGAATGTTGTCATCTGGAGCTGACACAAATATGACTAAAAGAGAGAAAGAGAAGAATTGTCATGTTGACATTAGGAGCACACGAGGAATTTGTTACATCATTTGAAATTAAATCATTGCTCTTTTCTTAATTTTCTTGTACTATGTCTTGCAAAATTTGTTATCAACAAGGAATTTTTTTAAAAAATAAAATACAGTGAAATGTTCATATTTCCTTGTCCATAATTTATTTCTAAGTTAGTCTTGATTTTTATTTTCAAGGGGAGCTTCATTCAGTTGTTGGTGTTGATAGCAACGTAAGTCTGAACAGGGCATGAGCAGAAAATAATTTCCCTATCTGTATTAACTATAGCAGATGGATTCCTAGCTCATACATGTTAAACTTGAATGAAGCTAAGAGCTTGTTTCCAGTTATTTGAAAAGCTTTCCTCTCCCATTTCGAGATGTCCATTTTTATGAAGTGTTCAGACCACTTCACCAGTTAGCTGTAGAACTTGGCCCCATGCCTTATTTCATGAACTAAACTTGCCTTAAGAAGTCCTACCCATGTTTTCTAATTCACCTAATAATCTTATATGACCATTTTTTTAATTTATTTTTTTTTAATCAGTATTTCTAATAACACATCCTCTGAAAACTGGGCTATTACAAGATGTGCCTGAGTGGAGACACAAAGGCTGAGATACCTAAAATAAAAAATTAGGCTTAAAAATCGTCATCACAGTATTTTAAGGGCTTAAACTTTCATGTCTCAGAGTTATGCTGGCACTTTCAACAGATATAAGCTTCATCATGTTCATGTAAATTGCAAATATAAATACTTACAGTAGGATATACTGAATAGCTTGGATATGTAACTCATTACTCAATAAGGGGGAACTTCAGCAGTAGCTATGGAAGGAAAAGGCAGAAACCTTATAAATTTAGTGACAAGAAGTCAGAATAAATCCCTAATGTATCAAATTGGTTTAATCTCAGTTTTCTTCTTCTTCTCAGGATGCAAATTGTACTTTTTTGCCATTCATCTGGGAGTAGGCCCATCATATCTGTTTGAAAAGGGAGAAAGAACAAGCTCTCAATAAAAAAAATAATTTCCTTTTTTAGCCATGCTGGCTAGAAGGGAAGTGTTAGTTCTGATAGCTCCTCCTGGTCCATCTCCTAGGAAAGAAACAGCACAGAGGAGCACAGAGAAAGAGAAATGTTTGTTGCACGTTGCTCTTAGGAGATGCCTAGAATGGGTCGGGGAGAAGTGGGTGGGATGGCAGAGAAACACTTCACACAGTTGCCCTGCGCTTGATCACCATAACATGCTTCAGTGTTAGGAAGCTTTCCCCTGCAAAAGTAAGGGCTTTTTTCACCTGAAATAGTTTAGCCTGGATGCAGCATCCCCGGGAACAGATCTCTCTCCAAGCAGTTGCAGATGCCAGGCTTTGCAAAAACTGCCCACATGTGGTTCTCCACTTCCCTCCCTTTGTGTGTCACAGCCCTGCCCAGCTTAGGTATGGTTTTCCAGACCTGACATGCTCAATAAGGCTCTCAAGGATCATGTGCTTTTCTTCAACCTGCTAACAGACTTGCAAGTTTGCACCTAAGATTTGAAATGCACATTTTGGTAGGAGCAGCTGAAACGTACCATGGTCAAGAGGACCTGTTCCAGTTCTGTTGATACTTCCTACTACTAAATGGTTCATCATCACCATGATGGACAGATAGGACCATGTAATTACTTCTGTCAGCCTTACACCTACAGTATCTTCAGAAGTCTGGAGTATATGACTTTTGAATTTCTCATCTGTGGAAGGGAAGGAAGCTTACTGTAAGTTCTCACATAAATTTCTCTTTAGTTCCTATTTGTGGGTCAAATGAGATGCCATAAATAGTCAAATGTCTTGAACTAGTTTGAGTTAGAATTTCTAGAAACTGAGTTTGATTAGAAAAGGAATCAAAAGATCCCACAGCATGAGCAGAGATCAACCTAAAGACAGCATACTCCTTGTGCAGCAGCCCATAACTAACCAGCAATAAGAGGGGTTTGCCTGAAATCACAGCCTCACCAGATACCAGCCAGGTACATCCCTTTGGAATAAGATCTCTTCGCCTGCTAGTCATCCATTTGGGATGTAGGTGGCCTGCAATCCACAGCAGTGAGCTCTTCTAAAATGGGGTGGCAGCTCCTTGTTAAATAAGCCCTGGTGGCTGGAAGTAGGAGGGAAAAAGAGTGCACCTTTGCACTCTCCATCTTAACAGGACTTTGTGGCAAACCAAAAGTAGAAGCCCGAGCAGGAACCAAAGACACTCCTCTACTTCGGCGTTGCATATTTTGCTAATCCTATCTGCTTACCTTCCTTGTATTGAGCGGGACAGGATAGCCTTTAGGGTGGGACAGGATGTGTCCAAGGATTATAAACTCCGGCTAGTTTTTTAATTAGTCGGGTGGGTGATCAGTCATCTAACAGCATTGCTTGGAGGATCTGAGTCACAGCTGAACTTCCACACTGGGTTGCAGAGCACTGATTATTATACTGTAAAGAAGAATTTAGAACCACGTGTGGGATAAATACCAGAGTATTAAATGCATTCCTCCACTTACAGCTCAGAGTTCTTTCAAGGATTGTTTTCTGGGGGGGGAAAGACTTTGCAATGTCTGCTGGAGATAAGAACACTACATAATTTTGAGATTTCATGACTTCTGAGTTGTTTTGTTGGAAAATGAAACCTTCCTTCAGCCACTAATGAGAATGAAGTATTTATATTTAATAGGGTTTAAGTGATAGTGGAGAAAAACTGTGTCTTAAATTGAGACTTCAGCTCCTAATTGGCCTTCTCAAACTGTATGAGACCATTTCTATGCTGAAGAAAGTCACTGCAGTACCTAGCTATCTGTATAACCCTCCATCTCTGTTTTGTTTGTGTGAATTATAATGGAGATTTACAGGAATCTGTGGTCTGCAGAATACCTTTGTTTAAAATATAATTGCCATGTACTAGCAGGAGTTCTCTGAAGAGGCCTGAACAGCCAGTGCAGATAAATATTCTGCATGACACTTTCTTTTCCATCTGACAGATTATTGTCCTCCTTGGGTGCATGAAACAGAGCAGAGCAAGATAGACTGGGAAGTCTTGTGTGAAACAGCAGAAATTAGGTAGCCAATTCAGTTCTCTATTTTGAAACACAAGTGTTAAACCTTTTATGGCTTATCTTTTTTGGTGATGAGATATATGTAAAGCAAGTTTTACACTGAGAATGGGACAATGTTTTATAAGACTGCTGGGAAAACAAAGAAATGATTGGAAAAAGCTTGGTACAGGTGGCTTACTGCAGCAGTCACTCTTATTTCTCACTTTGCGCAGCCTCTGAGGATTTGTTTAATCAATAATGATATCCTGTTCCATCATTGTATTCCATCTTTTTTAATACTTGAATAATAATAGATAGCTCCCCAAAAGATGTCTGGAAAGAAGCTTGTGGAACAGGTCAACCCTGAATTGTGCTGCTCTTTCTGAATATAGGTCTCCTTCCCAGTGCTTCTCAAATAGCAGTCATCTGAAAAGGAAGGATGTGTGCTGCATATGTGACTGCAAGTAACAAATATGTTCTTATATGACATGCATATTTGTATATATGTGTATGTATATGTATATATGTGCACACATATGGGTAAGTAGTAAAATAACATGATTTCCTTTACTTCCTGAATTTTGATGTATTAATTTTTGTGGTGGGCTCTGTGGAAGTTAACAGTTCTAGGATAGAGCTTTGGATGACCTTGTTTTTAACAAGCTTTCTTGCTTTCACAGAGATCTGCTTGAAGTATCTCATTTTACTGAGAAATTGCTTCAGGGGTGGAAAGTCACATTAGTTATTCTTTCTTACTTGCTGGTCACATGCTACTTTGCTGTAGTTACAAGGTTAAGGCACTGGATTCAAATATAAGAGCAGAATGTTCTCTATTTTAGGAAAAAGAAAGATTGTTTTAGATTTGCTATAGTGACTGTCAGAGCTTGCACACCAACATTTTTGCCATGACATCTGATCCTGGAGTATAAATTCATGTGTCAGTCCTGCTTTGCAAAAGAGATATTCAGCTTAAACACCAAAATGCACCAGGGACTACTGAAGAGCAGATTGATTTAGAGTCCCAAGACAGCCTTCATATGATATATAACTCCTACAAACCAAGAAGGTAGTAGGTCTTTTAAGCCTGTACTAAATCACACACAAATACAAAATGATGAACACACTAAGGAGGTTAGATCTACAGTTTTTAGATACCCTTGAGCATAAGACAACAAACTGTTTCATTTCAAAGCTTTTAATTTTCAAAAAATGATGGTCAAGCTGTGATTTACAAAGGGAGGAACCTAAAGTTTTCACTCTCTGATTTGTAGAGAAAAATCATGAGTTTCTGCCCAATGAACAAACATATTTAAACAAATTTACAACAAAATTATATTTATTTTTGCCTTGAGTTTTGTGATTATTTTTATAACTGTGTCAGGGATTGCTCATATTTTGTGAGCTTAACAATTAAACATGCTAAGTATCTCCTCCGGTTGAACGTTATCTCTCTTACAAAAATGAACTTAGCTAAACCACAGCTCCAGGGTGGAATGCAAATGCCTAAGCATCTCCATTGCCATTTTAGATGCCCAGCAAGATACTTTATTGAATGGGTCACCTAAAGGTGTTTTTTCACATCTGTCCACTCTTAAATAGACACTTCAGACACTGAGAGTGTATAGAACAACAATACGTGACTATGTTAGGCTCCTGAATAATCCTCTGGGTCACCTGAAAGTTCATTTCTAGAACTAAAATTTCCTTTTTTTTTTTTTTGAAGATCCTACGCACATATTTCCCAGAAAGAGATGTGGCAAAAGTAATGAAGAGACTAAAACTAAAAACAAATTGCAAGGTTCTGGCACTCAAAAATGTAGTGCATGGCAAGCTTTCCCCATGCCAATTCCACCTTTCCAATGCAGAAAATATGATGATGATGTAATTTGGATGAAAATCACTACACCTTTACATTTTAGATAAATTCTTAAATAGAATAGCATTTGTGGAAGCAAAAAATCTGGATAAACAAAGTGCTTTGGTACATAAATAATCCTACTACTACACACAAATAGGACTTCTTGTGTAAGTCCAAGATAAGTGTATTCTTAAATGCTACATTAAGCAGAAGCCAAAGAAAATAGGTACAGAACAGAGACAAGAAAGACATATAGGTGGAAATATAGAGTAAGAGGGAGAGAGGGGGAACCAGTGCAAGAAGGTGAAAGCAAGAAATTTCAATCAATCAGCACTGGTAAAAATAGGGGAAAGAACCTGAAACTATTTCTGGGAAAGAAAAATGGAGGTCTATTTAGTTAATTCCCAGTGTTTACTGTTGTGGGTTAATGTTCAGATGGAGAAAGTTTTAAGCAAACAGAAGTTGGCATTTGCTGAAGATGAATTTTGCACTAAGCATTATCAGGCTTTCTTTGAGGTATTTCATCCTACAGGTTACATTCACCCCATCAGTGAGCTGCAATACTGTAGGATCTGTGGCATCCAAATAAAACAGGGTATCTCAAATCAACTGAGAAACAGAGATGCCCTGCCAGGAAGAAAGTACAAAGCAAAAGTAATGAGGGAAATTATAAATTTTATAGTAAATACACTTCTGAATTACAAGCTGTTAACATTCGCTTCACAAAAAGAAAAGGGTACGGATTTGTCATGTAATATTTCATAGCAAAAACTCCCTTCAGACTGTAGTTACTGCTATTAGTAATTTTTTCTTGGTATTATGGTAGAACCTGCGTGCTCCTCTGAGCCTGACGTGAAGGTAAAGCCCACTGCCCTGGCTCTTGTTTTTACAATCAGGGAGCTGAATCGTGCAAAGGCGGGGTGTACTCACATGTACTTTAGTGGTAAAGCTGTGTTCTGAAATTCTTTACTCCTTTTCCAGCTGACTTCCCCTCCACCCTTGCTGTTACCCACCTATCAATTGTTCGTTACGAGGAAACTCCTTCTAAGTCTGTTTTCTAAACCAGACATATTAAATGATGCCTTTAGCATTCACAAAAACAAGCTAGAGGACAGGTAGCAGAGCAAGAGATGGGATACTGTATGGAGAAGAAAATTCAGATTAAAATGCACCATATCATCATGGCATATAATTCAACCAGCTGGGCTAAATGTCAGAGTGACTGACACTTAACTCATGCAAAACTCCCACAGATTGGAATAAGAGCGACGCATACACAGTGACTTCAGGATCAAGTCTGTTCCCGGGAGCTATGGAACACTCTTCACTTCTCCTGCATTCCTGGAATACACTCATCCAAGAATCTGCCCCAAATCCTAGCTGTGTTTTGCACAGCACCAAAGACTGTAAAATTCACATTTTATCCTATTACTGAACAAAATCTTTGTTTTGTTTTTTTTTTCTATAAAAATATATATATGTATGTTTTTAATGGTTTTATGAATAATTTAACTTATAGATAACAACAAATACCTTCTGGTTTTGTGTAATGCAGAAAGAAAATATGCCAATGATATGGTCACCAAGTGGCTAAAATACTGTTTCCCAAAGATTGATTGCACAGTCTGTAGCCATTTGTTGTCCCTAAAGCTCATTCTCTTCTAACAAATGAGGTAAATAACAATGGAAGTCTATACAGTCTATCCCTGACTACTGTCATCAGAATTCATTCAGAATCAGTACCTTTTGGACTGACAAAACATGTCAGTCATCTAAGTAAACTAACTTTAATAATTATACCTATTAAACACATTAAAGGTGATTAAATATTTGGCTTCTAAGTTATGCAGTCCACACAAAAGCCATACATAGCTGTTTGTCTCAAGTAACTCTCCTTAACCTAATGCAACTCAAGAATTCAAAACCTTTTCATGCTGTTTTCTAGGAGGACCTTCATGTAATGTTGTTTATATCTGCAAAAGTATAAGACACTTTTACACGATTTTTGACACTGTCAGAGTTGTCTTTGTAATTTTTAAAAAGAGAAACATTAATAAAATTAATAAAAAATATTGTTCTATTTAAAGCTAAAGCAGCTTGTTGTATTTCAGGGATAGACACCATCAGATTTCAAATTCTTCTGAAGCTGATATCACCGGCTGCTATGTGAATCATTGTATTGTGCTGTGAAAAGTGACAAAATATGAAGATGGAAAAGGGAAACTATTGCTTCCCACCATTATTTCTGCTCTATGTGGCACATACCTCTGATACTTTATTTAGATGGGGCCTGTATCTATCCCAGAAGAAACTGAAATGATTTAGAATGGAAGGCTATACTCTTAGTGAAACCCTTTCTCCTTAGCTTCTGTGAGTGATAGAGAGAGGCAAGTTTCTTTTGTAAAGTGAGGAATTACACACTTTTAGTATCTTGCCAGTGAGACAGCATATTCATCACTGCAAGCTTCAGTGGAGCACACAACCTCACAGGAGCAAAGCTGAGGCTGTGTTTAACAGGTAGCTATAATCCTCTGGTCCGTTGGTTCAACAAATGAAGGTATGTTCATTGGTAGAAAGATAATCTAGTTTTGTTAGAAATATATATAGTCTGTCTTCTGTAAAACCTGCACCATTATCACATAATCCAGAGCTTTTCTCTTTTAATAGATTCATCTTTTACTGTAACTTTTTTGGATAACACTTCTCTGCATATGTAGTGTCAGCCAACTGTACATTTTTTTTAGAATCTCAAAGTATAAGCAAATGCTTCAGTTTTCATATGAACCTGGGTTCTTACTTTCTCCGTAAGAGGTGCAGCCTACAAAGGATTTTCTGCTGGTTTTTCCGTTATTACTCCTTATCATAGGTGCTCTTTGTAAACACTTTGGCAGCAGCTCTCAGTTCACACCTGGACATTTCAGGAGCAGCAACCTGCCAGCTCTCTCTCCCTCTTCAGCACAATAAAAAAAATATCATCAATTTTCCTGACCTTGTGCAGAATTTCAGAGTTTCCCCTCTGATGGCCTTTGAAGGTAGCAGCCGCATTCACAAACTCCAGCTCGCCCCCCCCGGTCTCCATCTCCTCAGCCCTGTAAGAGAGCTGTCATGGCAGTCAGTGAGGGCTGATGTGGTGCCTCAAATCCTTCACCTTTGTCTTCTCTTGCCAAAGATCTGCTCAACTTTTTGCTAAAGTTTTCAAGACTGACTTCGCCAGCAGACACCTTGTGTGCTTTGAGGTTTCTGCCCGTTGTCGCTGTTTCTCAGTGTGCCCGCACTACTCCTGCTAACAATGGGGTTCAGTGGGTTTTTGCCTCTCTGTTGCCCTTTTCTTATGTGACAGGCATGATTTCTAGAGAAGGCTGTGGATGCTAAAATGTTGGGGGGACGTGCTGCTAGGGGACCACATCTGGTTGTGCATCTGCTCCCTGCAGCAGAACCAGTCCTGGGCAGGGTCTTTGCTATGGCAGTGGCACCCTGCTACAGGGGAACTTTTATTTCTTGTGAGGATGTTTTATGACTTTGTCAAAATCAAAGAGACAGCAAATTAACATTTTAAAATGAATACTAAGGAAAATCAAATTTTCATAAAATGAAACCAAGGGAAAAAAAATATATATTTCTTTCAGTATTAACATCTGTTTGCTTCAAAAATGAAGAAATGGAACTTTCTGTAAAGACTAAAATATTTTGTTTTAATTTGAGTAAACATTTTTCCTTTAAGTATCTTCCTTTAAGAAAATATTCATGGTTGTAATCAACATATGCAGTCCTCAATTCAATTCTGAAAAAATTTGCTGAACATTTGTGCAGAAATATTTGATCTCTAGTCTGCAACAGAGCAGCTGTTTAGCATCGTGTGACACTTCCTCTGCTAGCCCCTCTAGCAGTGACACTGTTTAATTGTGAGGACGAGAGAGATGGTTTTGTGGCTGAGATACAGACGTGGAGCACCTCAGTCCTATTCTTGACTCCACCGCAGATTTCCTGCAGTCTGGGGCAAGTGACGTGACATGACATAACTTCTCTGTGCCTCCATTTATTCCTCTCTGTAGCCTGTCTATGTTTTTGTAGACATTGCAGTTGGGGAGGATCTGCTCAGGGCAAGGCAAACGAATGTTCAGCTGCTTCAAGTTTGAAGTCCTCCTTGTTATTTCAGCAGAGGCGCTTAGAGGCATCACCTAAACTGTTCTGCAAACCTCCCAGCAAGTGGAAGGTGAAGGCTCGATCAGCAGCCCGTTGTCTTCTGTTAAGCAGAGGATATGCACTTCCACCCAGCTGATGGCAAAAACCCCCTGGTGTCAGGAATGTTAAGGACAGTGAATTTTCACAACTGATTCTTCTCACAAGTGGAGATGAAAAGCCAAAGCTTTGTGAAGGTCAGAGGCAGAATTCTAACCTATTTAATCAATGTATAGGTTACTGTTAAAATATTCTGTATATTTTAAAAGTATTATTCTTAGGTAAAAACATTTCTTGGTATGTTCTCAAGCAGTAAGAAAAATGAGACTATGGTATATGTAGAAGTACAGTACAATCCAGGATCTGAAATTTTAACTCATCTATCACAAGGTACCAGGTCTAGAAATTTTTCTTTCGGCTTTCCTATCCCTCTAATTTAAATGAAAGAAAACATATAGAAGCAAATAAACTAACATATGAAATCTGTTTTTAGGAAAAAAGTAATTTTAAATAAGTGTGAAGTACAGAAAAATCACTGGAGTAACCTCTTCTAACATTTTCTGTTGTTAGTAGGGTGATTTTCAAATTAAAGAGATTCTGATATTACACATAATCATTACATAAATATCCAGAGTTTTGGATTCTTTGCTTATGGCAGGAGGGTTGGAACTAGATGATCTTTAAGGTCCCTTTCAAGCCAAACAGTTCTATGGCTCTATGGTATAATTGACTTCAACTCCAAGTGTTTTTTTGGTGATGAGTAGCCTTACTTCCCAGATACTCAGTTATCCTGAAATGACCTGGAAAAGCAACATCACAAAAATACATTGTCGGTTTTATGAGGTCAGTTTCAATTATATCCAGTCTGTTAACTCTAACACACTTTTCTCTGAGCGTTATATCTATTATTTGAAAATGTTATTTTATGTTTGCTGTGATATTCTCCAGATTTTTAATAAAATTCCTTTGAAAATGCCTATTTGTCAGTAGCAGCCATAAGCCTGACTTTTGCCTTGGGAAACAGTGATCTTCCTGGAAGAATTACTTTAGGTTGCTAGAAAGATTAAAAACATAATTTAGTCTTATACAAACATGAAGTATGACTTTAAAAACCTGCCCTTCCAGATATGTGGTTTTTTCTTTGGTCAAAATTAAAACAAAGAATGAAAATACTTAGCTAAAAGGTATACTTTTAATCTTGTGCTTGCTCTTTATAGCAAAAATCCACTTATCTTGGCTTTCTATATAAGGTATCTTACATCATTTAGAATTATGTCCGAGTGTCTATAAAGGTTGTGTCAGCATTTCCATTATAAAACCATATTTTAGAAAGTTTATAACTCAGCCATAAAAACTCACTCCACAATGAAACTTGGCATACAAATTCCCAACCTGGAACACTTTTTTATCACCACCATTTTATAAAAAAAACCCAACCACCATGTTTGGCTGTATTTCAGTTTCCTGAATGACACATAAAATGAGAAAGGTATTGGGTGGGAGTGCCTGGTCACCAGCACTGAAGAAACAGGGAATGGCTCAACTTCAGCCCAAGACACACTGCCTTGTCACTGATGAATATCGACTTCAGGCAGTGGTCAGCCCTACATGCACTGGAGGTACAAGCTGTCCTCATGGCAGGCTGGCAAACCTCCCCAGGTCTTCAACTTACACAAAGCAGTGAGGTGACCACTGCCTCTTTAGACGCAAAGCTTCACACAGGAGTAGGAAGGGTCAGGAGAAGTCACCTTCAGAGATGTCACCTTAACTGGTAAGAGGGCCAGTCATCCCAGGTGTCAATCAAATCACAGGCATCATTTTGCACAGAGGCAAATGAAGGCAGATATCCAATGCCCATGTGACTCTTAGAAACCCTGTGTTGCTGCCTTTGGGGGATACTTGCAAGATATCCCACGCCAGGAGCAGCCTTTCCTAATTTATGTCTTGAGTAGTGCACAAGATCATGTTGAAGGTGTGACCACCAACAACCTACACTCCAATATATGGAATAATGACTGCACTGTATTTGAATTCAGCACTGTCGTGACAGGTGAGAAACACCCCCACACCATAAAATGACGGAGGTAGATAAAAGGTCAGTGAAAGGAGAAGCAAAAAAAAAAAAAGAGTAAAATGCTTGCAATCAGGAGACACATTAAATGACACCAAGTCGAGACACTCAGAAGTTGTACCTGCTGTCAAACTCTACAGCTGGCAAGACAGCTCAGAAGAGAGCTCAGGAAGCAGAGGAAAGGTGGCTATAGGTAAAAAGATACCCTTCAGAAATGACAAATCACATCCAAAAAGGGAGAAGCTCATAAATCATCGCAAGTTAAATGTTAAACCTCAGGAAGATATGCCAATTTATTGAGGAGAAACTTATTAAAGGAACTCACTAAAGGAATAAAAGTTAATAATAAAACCTTTTTCAAATGTTTCAGGAGCAGGAAGTCTGTCAGAAAGTCAGTGGGGTGAATCCCAGATCTGAGAGAAGTTCTGGGTGACAATAAAACTCTCAGAAATATTACATGAATTATTTGCGACTTGTCTCTGCAGCGGCAGTCACACAGGCTCTCAAATGGAGGCTGAACTCTGGGAGAAATGAAGGACTCAAACTAGGTCTGTAGCAGGTTTTTTAAAAATCTTTTAAAAAATGAAAAGTGCTCTATTATGGAAATTGTACTCATCCAAAAAAGCTGAACAGTACAACCAAATTGCAAACCATAGTGTGGAAATTATCACTTATACCAGCCTCTATGTGTACATCAGCATCCCTACACAACTGGAGGTTAGATTGACCTCTGCTTTTAGCCAATATGGAGGATCTTGTGCTTTACTTACAAATAATTTTTTTATAAAATGCTATATCTAGTACTTTGTTCCTTTTATGGAAGCTTGACTTCTGCTGACATAGATGGTCTAGCTACACAGGATTAGAGAGACTAACATGAAAAACAGACTTTTCTTCTGTATTTCCCCTTGCTGGAGTTTCCACCTAGCATCTACTGGACTGATTGTTTTCCTCAGGAAATGGCAGAAGTAGCCATTTGTTTAGGCCCAGTGTTCAGGAGGTCAGTGTTACAGATTCCTGCTCCCTCTCCATTTCTGAACCTTGTGGCGCAGCCTCCATCCTGAGAGTCATGTTGCTGGGAGGAGAAAGTTTATGAATGTTAGATCAAAAATCCACCACTGAGAAAAAGACCACTTGCACAATCGGGTTTCCAGCTCAGAGGAGTCTGGAATCTACACCAGTACAGGTTGGGGGCTGACCTGCTGGAGAGCAGCTCTGAGAAGAAATGCCTAGGAGTCCTGGTGGACAATAGGATGACCTTGAGCCAGCAATGTGCCCTTGTGGACCAGAAGGCCAATGGATCCTGGCGTGCATCAGGAAGAGTGTGACCAACAGGTTGAAAGCCCCATCTGGAGCACTGCGACCTGTTCTGGACTCCCTGCGACCTGTTCAACAAGGACAAGGAACTGCTAGAGAGGGTACAGCAGAGGACCACAGACATGATTAGGGGCCTGGAGCATGTCCCTTACAAGGAGAGGCTGAGGGATTTGGGTCTTCTTAGTCTTGAGAAGAAGAGACTGAGGGAGGATCTGATCAATGCTTATAAATACTTAAAGGGAGAGTGTCAGGAGAATGGGGCCCATCTTTTTTCAGCCGTGCCCACGGATAGGACAAGAGGAAATGGGCACAAATTTGACTAGAATTTCCACCTAAACGTGAGGAGGAACTTTTTTGCTGTGAGGGTGTCAGAGCCCTGGAAGAGGATGCTCAGGGAAGTGGTAGAGTCTCCTTCTCTGAAGACATTGAAACCTACCTGGACACGTTCCTGTGCAACCTGTTCTGGGTGGACCTGCTCCGGCAGGGGAGTTGGTCTAGATGATCTCTAGAGGACCCTTCCAACCTCATGTGATTCTGTGGGTCCTAGACCACCTATGTTAAAACAGGTAATTTCATTAACTGGCCTCCTTAATCGTTTTGAAACAAATTCACCTATAAAACTGGCTGGGAACATAGCCCTCAAGAATGGGCTGTACACTGAGCTCGTCTGGGACTGCAGAATTGTCTTGGCCACCACAGAAGCTTTTGAAAAGGACTCCCATAGCAAGAGGGGGAAGTGTTACACCACCACAACTGCCCCAGCAACTGGGCTGCAGAAAGCGGCTGTAGACTGGGCTGCAGACCGGGCTGCAGACCAGACTTCTCATGCCGTGATCCCAGCTCTCAGTCCCAGCAGCAAGGAGCTCTATTCCCCTGCTACCATGTCTTTCTCACAATAGATTTTCACCTTAGGAAAGTTGTTAGTCGCAGAAGCAAACAGTTCAAAGTCCTGATGCTAGGTGACTGGTTATAAAAACTTACTTTTTTTTTTTTTAACCAGGAGTTGGGAGATCACACAGCTCTGCCACTTCTGGCACACCCCACAAAGAAGAGCAAACCTTCCCTGTTTTCTAATACCATTGAGATTACTTCTGTTTCAAAAGAATTTATTTTGAGCTTTTGTATTGCCTTTGAATGTTGTTGTGGTTTCTTAGTTACATATCTAGTAAAGTTTACTTCTACAGAGGGGTACTCATTTCTAGAATCATAGAAGGGTTGGAAGGGACCTTTAAGATCATCTAATCCAAACACCAACCTAACTCTGATTAAAAACCAAAAGAAAACCATACACAAAAAAAAAAAACCCATACTAAACTATGTCTCTCAGCACTATGTCAGCCTGTCTTTTGAAAACCTCCAGGGATGGTGCCTCAACACCTTCCCTGGGCAGCCCATTCCAAGGCTTAATAACCCTTTCCATGTAAATGTTTTTGCTAATATCTGATCTGAACCTCCCCTGGTGCAACTTGAAGCCATTTTGTCTTGTCCCTTCTTGTGTGACTTGGAAGAAGAGACCAACCCCCCTGGCTACACCCTCCTTTCATGGAGTTGGAGAGAGAGAGGTCTCCCCTCAGCCTCCTTGTCTCCAGGCTAAACAATCACAGCTTCCTTAGCCTTTCCTCATAAGACTTGTTCTCCAGACCCTGTACCAGCTTCATTGCCCTTCTCTGGACCCACTCCAGCACCTCAATGTATTTTTGTTCTTGTTGGCCTTGACCCATCCATCCAGCCTGTCCAGATCCCTCTGCAAAGCTTTTCTATCCTCCAGAATGTCGACACTCCCACCCAATGTGGTGTCATCTGCAAACTCACTGAGGGTGTACTCAGTCCCCTAGTCCCCCTAGATCTGCATGTTGAAGGAACAGCTAGTTTTCTGTTTCCTTGTGATAAACACTTTCTCTTTTGTGCTATCTAAGACATTTCCCTGTATATTCCCTTCATGCTAGAAAATCAAGAAAGTGATTTTAGTTATTACTTTTGCCATCCAGAGAATATTATCAATGTCATTTATGATCAGAACAAGAGATGTAAAAGTCACACTGATTTGAGTGGAAGCATAACTACAAGCTTGGAGATAAGACAAGGGAGGGAGTTGACAGCAGCCAGAGAAAGCACAGAAAGCAGGTTCTGCCTCCATTTCCAAGATAGAGGTGTCCTAACAGTGGAATTCACCACAGGATGCAAAGAAAAATTGAGGTTTTATTAAGAGGGACATTGGTTGCCTTCATTTAAACTTTCTAATTTGCCTTTCAGTAAGCAAATTCCTTTGTTCTCAAGGAAGATCTTCCTTTATCCTAAATCACTGCCATCAAAAATTCCTAGGAAAAGAGGATTACTGATGTGATATCCCAATTGACCTGTGATGTTTCGTTTATTGAGAAACCAAGGAATGGCAAGCTCCTGGAGCTGTGGGACTTCAGAGTTCCAATCAGAAATAAGGGTAGGAGGCCAGGCCTCTTGTCTGGTGCCTTAAAATGGACAAAAGAGATGAAAACTTATTGGCCTCTTATTCAAGCTGGAAAAAGTGCCAGGACTCTGAAGCCAAGGGTGGTACAGAAGTGTGTACATGGCAGGTTTTAACTAAGCCCAGCTACCATCAACATATACTGCAGAGGATAATTGCCTTTAACATCATCACACTGGAAACTAAAAACCTAATCGCTGTAAGATATGTAAACAAGACACTTAGTGTTTGTAATTCCCATGCAATGTTCATCAGCCACACAACTCTTACTGCCCACCTAACTTAACTTTATGCCCTCAAATTTGCAAAAGTACATGTAAAGGTCAAAATAAACATCCAGGAGACGAAAAAAACAAACCACCATTTCCTTTTCAGTTGAACTATCTCCAAAGTACTAAAACACGAACATATGCTACGGTATTACTCACTACATAAAAATACATATGTTAGTAGATACACAGTATAGTTAAACCACAAAATTATACAATCTACATATACTTATATAAACCTGCAACAACATCATCTATCAACATACCCAGTCAATCAAATCCTATATATAAAAATATTTTCTTATTCTCTCCCAGACACTAGGCAAAAAGTTACAGAACTTTCAAATGTAGGCATTCCTCTCCAAAATTTCATTACATTTATAAGTGACAGGATTATTTTAAATCAAAGTGTACAGTGTTGCCACCTTCAATGAATTCTCTTTATTTGATGGTTTCTAAAGTTTCGGCTCCTGAAACTCCAAATTCTGCTTTTTAAAAACAGGGCTTTTTGTCCTTGTATTAAGGAGAAACTCTTATGTCAATTTTAATACCTAAAACCTCAACTACCAGAAACAAATGAAAAGAACTCAACTCGGTATTTTGAAAATATTGCTCCTTACTCTGCCAGAAAAGTTTATCATTAATCCACCCAAATCTGCTGATTCTTTTTTTCAGACACATTTCCTTCCAAATTATTATGGTTTAAACTAAAATCTAAAAAACATCAAGGTGTTTTGGCTTCTTTTTTTTTAATTATTTATTTTTTCAATTATTTATTAGAAAGCAAAGTCAGTTTTCTGAGCCTACCTTTTCCTAGCTGAAAGCTCCTTTAATTTTTAAAAAGCGGAGGAGACTTGAAGGCTAAAAGTTGTTAGACCATATTGATCTTCAACACTGTAAATAAAAAAGAGATAATAAAATAATTTTATCATTGCTGCAGCCACAGGTAAAATGTTTTCTTTGTATCTGCAAGGCGTGAAACTTCCTCGCTGGTGTCTGAGTTCAGACCTTTCAGTGCAAGCAAAGCACCCGCAGAAGAGCATCACCTTTTTATGCGTAGCTATGAGAAGATTTAAAGATTAACAATGACAGAGGTTTATGCATCTCAAATCTCACAGCCTAAAAAGTGGTTCCCTCAAAGCCCTCTAATTATGCCTTATGTCTTAACTAGCTGTTGAATGTACCCATTTATGTAGGACACATCGACTGAGTACTATGGATTCCAAAATCAGAGTGTCTCACCTGGAAAGCCTGTGGCACTGGCAAGGCAGTAGATTGTTTCAAGAATTGTGGTGTTAAGTCAAATTATTTTGCTCCATTTTACCAGCTAGAACCTTCCTATTACTTCAGCAGAACATCTCCTAGTATGAAGCCCAGAAGCAGCACGTGCGTAGAAAAGTCACATCCTCAGCTTCCTACAAAATGGCAGATACTGATTTTTTTTTTTAAAAATTGCTGTTGGGCACTGGAGCAAAACTGATATCCATTTCATGTTTTTGAGCTGGCTCTGTACAGAGCAAGGAATTTCACTCAAAGTTACATGAATATTTTTTGGCAACTAATTGCATGGAAGCCCTGACACTGACCCCCAGGACACAGAAATGGCTTTAAAATTTTAGAAATCATGGCATGCAGAAGTTCCTTTGAATATTTTATGATCTATCCAAGGTTTTTCTTAGACTGATTGACTTACCAGTACCTCAGAGTAGCAGTAATTATAATTCCTGAAAAAAACAACAATGTAATCACCAGGGACATGCAATCAGTAGAGAAAGCTTTAGGAGAATCTCAAACTTTCAAATGGATAAAGGGGTCCAAAGGATTTTCAATTCTCCAGATTAAATTTACACTTAATATAAACTTCCAGGAAAATGCCTGCTTTCTAACAGCATTTAGCTAAAAAGCTTTATAATAGAAGAACCCAAGTCTGTGAGTAATGTTAAAGCCCTATGTTCATGGACAGTGGATAAGCAGTATGAGCACTTGCGTATCTTGTCTTCGCTGTACTGAGGGATGTTTGGCAGTTCTCTGAAATAAGACACATTTTTGTACTCAGTTTTTATTACTGCAGAAACCTAAAAGAGGCAGTCAGTTTGTAAAGTTGGCAGTTTCTATCTTCCAGGCTCCTTATTCATCTATTATTTGGTTGTCAATTACTTTCTTGGTCTATTTTTAGGCACAATAGATTTTCAGAAAACTTGAAAAAGAAACTTCAGAAATCTTCTATAATTGTGATCCTAGGTGTTTTTAAATAATGCATTAAGAAAATAAATAAGTAAAAAATAAGAAGAGGGAGAAAAGAATATACACAAAGCCTTTTTCCTGTGGAGAAGTGTTCCAAAAGCCATAGCAATTTTATTTTTTTTAACTAGCTTAGTCAGGATCATTACTTAGTTAATTCTTGATTACTTTTTTTATACTGCTACATGATTTAATAAGTCAACACTCACCTTTTTCTGACCCTCTAAAGCCTACAGTTTACTATTCATAATGATGAGAAATAGCTTGGGTATTTGTTGTTGTAGAGATCTATATCTTCTTGGACACCACAAACAATCTAAATATTTTCCATTTATATGCCTGATCATTTTTTCAATGTACTGAAGTTTCCAAGGTCAGAAAATGATTAATCTTATTAAATGTTTGACACAATGAACTAAGCAAAATATCTTTTTATACTATAAAGAGAAGATAAAAGACTGAATTCTTATCTTTGTAATGCTTTAGCTGTGTGATTTCTGGATTCTTAGGCTATCATAATATAATGTTTATTAGAAGCCAAAGCAAAGATTTCTCTCTTAAAGAAACATCAGAATCTAAACCAGAAGGCAATCTGATTATATCCTATTAAAAAAGAAAGTACTGTGCTTGCAAAATGTTATGAATATTAAAAAAAAAAGTTTAAAAACAGACAAAGGAGAAATTCCTTTCTGGACAGGACACTCATGGTCTCTAACATGCTAACAATGAAGATTTTCAGTGGAATGTATAACAAATCTGGGGGACTTTTATTGAAAAAGGGCCATGGGCAGCCATATTTTGGTTTTGGCTAAGCCTCAGTCATCATGTTTTCATTTAGAAGGAGAAAACCCAAACCACCTGTGGTTTTCATTTTTAATTCATGGCCCATAGGAATACAAACTTTACACTTTCCAATTTTTCCTGCAGCCTGTTAATCAGAAAAATAATATTTTTAAACTATTCCTACTCATGTGTAGAATTTTAAAGAGTCTAAAGTGAAAATATACAGAAGCCATCATCCTTATTGCCCTTGAGTACACAGGAGGGATCTTGCAAAATCCAAACCTCCAACCTGGGTATCCCAGGTTGCCTTTTCTAGATAGAGCACATCTGCCGCATTGCCAGTACTCTCCAAATTAAGGTTATATGGTTTTTTCTTTTCTTTTCTTTTTTTTTTTTTTTTTTTTTTAAATGAATAATAATGAAGACAAGTGAAATAACAGCAGATCCAATGTGACCAGGAGACAGACTTCTCCCAGAGAATGTTCATTTTCTACAAGCACATGGAATGATTTTCAAGAGGTTATGGACAACAAACCTCCTTATTGAGCAAGGATCCAGGTAGCAAATGATACAGTACCATGGAAAAGTCAAAGGAGAGTACAACAAAAAAAATGCACACAATCTCCAGAAGTGGCAAGGATGAGATTCCAAGTGAAATGGGAGCATGAACAATCTGAAACCTGGTAGCTCAGGTGAGGCTCATTTCACAGTTGTGCCTTATGTGGTTATGTCTATAAAGGTGTACCAAAACAGTGCAGTCAAGTGCTCCTCCTATTTTATTTTAAAGGAAAAAGTGCATTTTATATGCTAATCTACCACAGCAAACTTTCAAAGCCTCTGTCTTTTGTCATGCAATGAAATGCTGATATGCATTTCTTTTGTCTTAACCCACATCTAACTGGATCTCCAGCTGGCAGATGTTACTGGCAGCTCTCTTTGAGAAAACACACCGGGTGATATCCAGATCCCTTTGAAGACAGTGGGAGCTTTGCCATGGACTTCAGTATGGCCATGTTTCACTCACTTCCATTTGATAAGGGTAGCAAACTAATAGAAACAATTTGTTTTAAAGTATCTATCAGAATATAGATACTCCCTTTCTTACCTAAACTAAGCTTCACTTTCTTTGCTATAGTACTTCCATTGCAAGCCTTTATATATATAAATGTATGTATAGACATAGAAGCACGTATGAATATAAAATATGCATAAATACAGTTTGTATTAAACATCTTTCAAATGCTAAATACATTTAGTGGAAATCCAGTTATGTAGAACATTACCTTTCCTTTTACAGTTAAACTATTTCTACAATAATTGTCATTTTCCCACAGAAATTGAAAGTACAATAGTTAAAAAGATAGTATATAATTTTGTGTATAAACATTACACATATTTAAGTGAAAAGCCCTGACTCTCTTTCACTCTCTCTCCTACACATATCAATATATGCATATGATAATGAGATACAAAAAGAGCCCTAAATAAGACAACTTCTCTGGAAAAGTTTTAATGAAGCAGAGAGAGACCACAATGATAATCAATGGCTTTATGAGCAAGTCTGTGGTCAGAGGCTTGATCACACAAACTAGTCATAACAAAATCATAGCTTAAGGGCCCAGTAAAAGTGCCATAAATTCTGGAGAGACTCATCACATTAGTAAAATGACTAACACTCATGTTTGTAGGTGGAGATTTTTTGTTATACTGAATTATAACAGCCTTCTGTAAAGCCTCTGTGTCTGCCTCTCAATGGCATTTTTCTAAAATGGTCCCAGGAGCAAAAGAGGGAACCAAACCCATACTTAACATTTAGACATTTTGATACTCTCTTTGGATTACTCTTTCAGTCTTTATGCAGACACATATCAATTTGATTTTTATAGTGATTTTGTTCTGAGTTATGCAGCAGGATGGGGTTCCTTGCATGCACTTATGTTTTTTCAATTGTCTTTCTGATTTGTCAGCTTCAAAATAGTGAATGTGGTCCACTGCATCATAACAACTGTTTGTCCAAAAGTTCCCGAGAAATAAGAGATGAGTGAGTCCAGCAATTTGGCAAGATGGATAAATATTATCCAAGTTTCATAAATGAGAAAGTCGAAGCACAAAACCCTTTACAAGTGAGGTACTTCTCAAGAATCCTCAGCAATGCCATGACAGAACTGAAACTAAGTCCAAGATTCCCATTTTTCATGGAGCAAGTAGCTTGATGTAAAAGTTAGTCTCAGGTTTTCCCAAACCTGAAGCATGGTGGATGTCCCGTGAGCTCCCCGCAGACACCATTCAGCTGCTGATCCAGTTCGCATTAAAACAGATGTTCTGTTTAAAGAGAATGTGTTTAACTGTCATGGAGGGCTGTCTTCCATAGTAAAACAGGTCTACCAAAAGCTGAGTTTCAATCACCTGTATGCCTTCTGTTTCTTATTTGCACCTGGAGAAAACACAGAGGAAGTGATAGTCAAACCAGTTGTTGGCTAATGAATAAGGGCTGGAGTGGAGAAGTAAAATAGCTCAGATTGTCAAGGGAGAAGAGTTTTGAAGCTGCTTTGATCCAATGCAAGAAAATATTATTTAAAGCCTATTTGTACAGACAAGAAGAAAGTAACACATACACGGAGATAAATTTATAAAATGGAAAAAAATTTACAAGTATGCCTTTACAATATAACTGAAATTCTCCATCATTTTTATCATGCTGAGTCGCTTACATTCATGTGGTTTCAGTCTCACAGATGTTCTGGAGGATAGGACATGTAATATGGCTCCATAGTTTTCTAACCACAGAATATCCAAAATATATAACCAGGAAATCACTTGCAGTCTGTGCGGGGTTTGGCAGATGGTATTTCTAAAAATGCAAATATCCAATATGGAGGTAGTGGAGCAGACGGATTTCACAAGGGAACAGTGTAACTCTTTATATGGAGTGTAAACTTTACACAGTATTCCAATATAGAACTGGTGAGTACTGTTAAAAAAGTTTCCAATGAATATTCATTTCAGTTTATAAACATATTCTCTTCAACTGTTTCAATGCCCTCTTTGTGTTTGCTTACTGTGCATGTTCTAGCTATTGCATTTACTGGCAAGAATGTTTGTAGAAACAGCAAATTTTAAGCAAGGATTGAGAATATATATGGGAAATGCATTTTTAATTTGGAAATGTAGGTGCCGGCACTAGAAACTTATTCCAAACAGGTATTCTCGTTCATTCAGCAGAGGAGCGTATGTGATCTGCAAGATCAAAACCAACTTGGGTTGAATTTGAGTTGTTGAATGCTTGCAACCACATACACCAGCTGTGCGTGATTTTAAATTTTGGTCAGATCAGGTCAGAAAGCAGTGCATTTTCCTACTAAGGAAAATGGAGGGAACTCAGAAAGCGGGATGTTGTGAGATAGGGGCTGAGCTGTATTCTGATTAGGGTTTAGATACAGTTATGCAAGGGGTACAGAGAAGACAGGATGTCTCAGCTGAGGGGCAGCCTCCCAGCCAGCCTGCCTAGGCTAGAACCATTTTTTTTTCATCTACAAGAGCTGCACTGAGCATCCCTCTCTGCTCCGGAGCACAATTTTTTGGGAGAGAGGAGGAAGGAAGCCCATTTCTGACTGCTTAGGCAACATGCTGTGCCCCTGACAGAGCAAAAGCACCACCTGGGAGACAACGTGGGGTACTTTATCCACCATGAGCAGCACAGAGGATCCGCCTCTAAACAAACCAACCCCTTTTTGCGGTTGGTTGGAAAAATTCTGAGATGAGCAAAATGACTCTCTCTGTTCCTTATAGCTGAAGAAATGTCTGCCACTGATTTTCCTTGCCTGACAAGCCATGTAGCTTCTAGCTCTGAGGGCTTTCAAAGCTAAGTGATAAATATGAAATATGAATACATGAAATATATGAAATGTGAAAACAATTTGAGCCAAGATTTGCTCACATGGGACTTGAATGACATGAAATCCTTGGTAATGATGGTTCAGGTTTAGATAACAGTAAGCACAGAAAAGACCAGGCAGATTTTATATGATGGAAGATTTCATTTTAAGTTGCACAGCTGCAGTCACCATCTTAATATTCTATAAAACATATAAATCCCAAGTTCTTAACCGATGCAAGCAATTACTGCTCCATCAAGCCGATTTAAAGTAGAACTGAAACATATCATTCGCTTGGCAATTCTATCATAAACAGGCTGGATTCTCTATAGTGAGTATAGACTAGTTGTTTTATAACCCTTAAATATATTTACTAGAAAAAATTAGAACACACAGCAGACAGAAATGCATGTTTTCACACAAAATTGTTGCAAAGTTTAACAGAAATAAAAATTGTTCTATAAGTTTCTTTTCACACATGCCAAGGCTTAACTGTGTACATGTATACACATCTCAAGCACACTAATTTGTAAAATGATTTAATCACCTGAAAATGTCAAACTTGATTAAATTCTGCAGCATTTAGGTCAGGAGTTAAGTGAAATGTCTATTTCTTCTTTTTGTTTTTTAGCTCACGCTTTTCTAAGGCTTTTCAATGAGTATTTTGTCAAAGAAAAGGAATCATATAGCAGAGAAAAAAGTTATCTGTGTCTGAATTGCTGACTTCAGTAAAGGGTCAGTTTCTTTCCAAGCCGTATCAAACTCAGACAGCTTTCTGGCAATTTCAGTTCAGCTGCAAACAGCCAAGATCATGTGAGATGATCCAAAAGATTCCTAAAATATTAGATATGCCTGTACATATATTTCAGACTAAATATTTTCATGAATGTAATCACATGAAAGAAAAAAATTCCTAATGCATATGAAAACCCAGCTTTACATACTTTAGACTCCACTTAAGAATGAATAAACTACAGAATTGGATTGTCTGCTCCTTATTGGTTTGCATGGGCTTTCTTCACAAAAGTAGGTTCCAGCTGCAGTGAGGTTACATCCCATGTTGCATCAGGAGTGTTTCTTCACTTTGAAAGTGGTGACCATCATAACACCATCTGTTATAATGTGAATCCATCTTCTCTGGTCAGAGGGCCTGATCCATGCCACTTAAGTAGAGGGCATTATGTCAATTCCTTTGCAATATGTGTTAATTGTCAATTTGCACAGAAGTTCTTGCTCGTTCAGAAAGTATAACAAAATATGAGTACAATTTTTTGTGTGTCTGTAATTAAACATTTCCTTTCTAAAATCTTGTCACCAAAATTTGTGTGAATTTTTTCTTTAATTTGCATTCTAACAATGGAACCAAAGACCTATCCTGTATTTCTGTACAATAGTAGTAAAATTTTGGTTCAAACCATCATATTTAATCTTTGTTCACTTCATCCATTGTCGTAAATCCATGGATATTTTTATTTACATGAAGAAAATAATTAATTCTTCAACCCATGATTCCGAGTTCATTTAATCTTTGTTCACTTCATCCATTGTCGTAAATCCATGGATATTTTTATTTACATGAAGAAAATAATTCTTCAACCCATGATTCCGAGTTACTGTATTTCCAAGGGTTAATTTCCAGTGATGTGCTATTCAGTTTTGCAAAAGCAATGCTTGAGGAAATTCCTAACTGGATGTTAGGAATGTGGACCCTGGTCCCTGGATTCCACACTTACACTGTACTTTTGGGTTAGCAAGACACGTGAACTTTCATGGTAACTGGCCACTGCTGCAGCTGTGTAACAGCTCCTAAGGACTCCTAAGGACTCTTTCTCCTCTGCACCAGTCAGGGTATAGGCTACTTGACTGAGACAGAAAGCTGTAACACCAAATAACAAACCTGAAACACCCTCAGATGATGTAGGAGTGCTATTATTCTTGGTTTTGAAACGTATTGTCTAAAGGAGGAACAGGCACAAAACCAAAATAATTTGGGGTCATAGAGCTCTTCTTTATGAGACAGAATCAATTGCCATTGGAACATCTGTGACACCAAGCACAGTTTAAAATTTTCGGCTGTGCCTCTCATCACAGAATTGGAACTAAGATTTTGGTGCTTTTTTTCAAGAATTGTTAAAGGAAGAAGGGCTGATCAATGTAAGAAGTTGAATAATCACTACTAGTATGACTCATGTGTTGCTAATGCAGTAAACAAGGGTGGTAAACAGTTACTTACACTCCATCAAACTTGATTCTCATATGACTTACTGTAATTTTACTCTGAAATAACACAATTGGACTTCTGTCCAGTTTCTCTTTTTATACCGCGACTAATAGTGTAATCTGAAAAACGGATTTACATACTTTTTCTATGAATCTACACAGTTACAACAGAAATGTTTTCCCCTTCACAAAGTGCAAAAAGCCACAACAGCTTTATTTTGAAAGTGGACAAAGATAATGCAAACCAGCACCAAAGTCCTGTTCCTCCTGCAGTCAATGGCAAAGCACCTTGTAGGAGCAGGATCATACTGCAGATAGGTTTCTCCAAAATTTTCTCAAGGTTTCTCTGATAGGTTTCCCCAAAAGCCATCACCACAGATCTGTGTACAAGCAACTGTGAAATGGCAGAAGAGTGAAGTGCTTAAAAATGTAAGCACTACTTAGAACCAGAATGCAGCACTTTGACAGATATAAGAAGGTACCACAATCTTATTTGCCCCCAGGGGTGGAGGTCAGTGTGATTGTGCCTGCCATGAAGAGCACTTGTGCACTTGCTCTTCTGCACATTCATTTGCCTCTGCTTGAAGAATGGTTCATTGGAGCTTTTCCAGCATTACCGGTATTAGACACAAACATTTCACAGATTCATACCATTTCGCTGTCACCCCTCTGTAGCAAACACACAAGATGGAAATTTTATTTCCCCCCAATTTGATTTTCCTCTGGTACCAGGATGTGACTGCCTGCAGTCCTGCCCCAACCACTGGACTGGCTTTTGGAAGCAGGGTCTGAAATTAGAATCATAGAATCATAGAATGAGTAGAGTTGAGGAGATCTCAAAGATCATCGAGTTCTAACCTCCCTGCCCTGGGCAGGGACACCTCCCAACAGACCAGGTTGCTCAAAGCCCCCACCAACCTGGCCTTGAACACCTCAAGGGATGGGGCAGCCACAGCTTCTCTGGGTAACCTGTTCTAGTGACTCACCACCCTCACAAGCAAATAATTTCTTTCTGGTATCTAATCTAAATCTCCCCTCTCCCAATTTAAAACCGTTCCCTCTTGTTCTGTCACTGCACTTTCTGACAAAGAGTGCCTCCCCAGCTCTCCTGTAGCTCCCTTCAGATATTGGAAGGCTGCTCTGAAGTCTCCCCAGAGCCTTCTCTTCTCCAGGCTGAACAACCCCAACTCTCAGCTTGTCTTCATAGCAGAGGTCCTTCATCCTTCTGATCATCTTCGTGGCCCTCTGGTGGACCCGTTCCAACAAGTCCATGTCATTTCTGTGCTGAGGACTCCAAAGATGGACACAGTTCTCCAGGTGGGGTCTCACCAGAGCAGAGTAGAGGGGCAGAATCACCTCCCATGACCTGCTGGCCACACTTGATGCAGCCCAGGATGGGGTTGACTTTCTGGGCTGCCAGTGCACATTGACGGCTCATGTTGAGCTTGAAACTTGAAAAACCTTGAAAATTGCAGAAACCTTGGCAGTGGAGGTATGCCCTGCTCTGACCAGGAGGCTGAGAGCCAGCTTTCCTGACTGCCACCTTGGTTCTTGCTTCTGGTGAAGTCCCTGGGGCCCTCTCACAATCCCCAGTGTCGTCACCAAAAGCAATCGCCTTCCTGCAGCATCGTGCCAGTTTGCCTAAAAATATTCATAAAGCCCTTAGTTATCTCCCTAGCAATAAGCTGGAGAAAAAACATCACACACAGTGCCTCATCATTTTATTTTGCAGTTGTGAAGCTCACCACAGTCTTGTCTTTGCTTTGTGTCCAGAAAATGTCAACAAGCTAACTAAAGAGCAGAGCTTAGCAGATCCCTTAGCAGATCCCTAAATATCTTAGGGATATTTCCAGGCTACCTCCTAGTGGTATTCAGTGTACGTTATTCTATGTGGTGCATTTTACCCCAACTTTAACCAAGACTGCAGGAAGAAAGGAAAGATTAAGATGGTTTCTCCTCCAAATTTGCATGGGCTTGAAGCAAGGACAGAAAGAGCAAGAGCTTGACGTGTGATTTTTACCCACAAATGCCCTCAGGTTTTAGGTTATTTTAGTGGAGCTAACTAGTGTTGGATGCAAAACAGAACCCAACCAGATGATTCACGTCTTTCCCTTTCTTGCCTTCCCCTCTAGGAATAAAAAAAAAGAGAGAGAGATGCATGAGATGCATTAATTTCTTGGCTTGGCTGTACCCTGGTTTCTGAGCAGCTCTCTGCTGACTCCCTGGCCATGCTGGAGACAGCAAGCTGCCTCCCCTGGTCTCCAAGCCGCACAGCAAGGAGCTTGATGACTTTTCCAAAGGATCCTGCGCTAATCAACTACTCTCAGAACGCCTAAGACTGAAACACATGGCTTTTACCCCATGACGGAGAGAGACAAGGCAGGGAGTGAAGACGAGAACCTGAGCAGCACAGTACCTCACTGCTGCTCTCCCTGACCCCACAGTTTCACAGGGAGATGAGAAACCAAGCATTTCCCTCCTTTTTCTAATGTTTGTTTGGGGTTCTCCTACATCCCAGGAGGTAGGAGTTGAAGGAGGTATTGTAAAAGACTGCAGCCAAAACTCCATCTTGATAACGTTTTTATGGGGATGAAACTACAAAGAGCAACTCAACAGCTGCCAGCAGGGCTGTGTTAGCATGAAAGGATTGCCAGAAGCAGGCGAGTGATATTCATGCTGAAAATATGATTGATCACTTCATCTTTTTTTTTTTTTTTTTTCCCTGCACCTCTACCCTGGTCCAAATGCAGGCTGGGTGAGAAGTGACTTTTTAACTCGGGCTGAGCTCAGTCTTCAGAGGTAGCGGCACTTATTGCCATTAAATCGCCGGTTCCCAGACCAAGCCCAGGGCAAAGCCGGCGGCTCATGGGTGGCATGTTGCCCGGGTTTTTGGTATGCGTAAAAAAGTAACAGAAGTGGACGTTGGTCATTTTTTGAACTCCATCCAAGAGGCAAGCCAATTCATTTACGTGTGTGCCAAAAAAGGTGAGGTAGTTAACTGATCAGTTTGTGCTTAGAAAACACAGCGTGCTGCTAATGAAGGTCACTTTACCTTTGTTTCAAGAGAAGCCGAGGGATTTTTTCCAGATACTTAAAGGGCTAAATCACTGTTCACCTTCAAATACGCCGGCTCAAAGTACATACCTTTCTGAATAACATTTATGCTAAGAGAAAGCAGGATTATCACCACTGAAGCTAAGGATACTAAAATGATGTGCAACCACATACGCCCTTTGGTTCATACGCTGACTTGTCCTGATCACAGGTACCATATATAACTTGCATAAGAGTACATTTATGTAATTTACTTAATTTAACATCTGATTTGCATATTCAAAAAATCTAGCAAAGAATTTGTCTGTGAGTAAGACTTTTAAAAAAAAAATTTAAAAATTAGTATAGAATCTGGAAAATATATTAAGACCTTTTTCTTAATTCTTTAAGTTCCCTGATGCTTACAGGAATTAAGTATGGAAACAACATCTGTGTAATATTGTGAAGGATTTCAAAAGGGCTCCTCAAAAAGGGCTGACACAATCTTACTCCTTTTAGAAGAGGATATGAAACAAATTGCTTACTTTGGCTATTACATGCACTCGCTTCCCTCCAGCAGCAGAGCCAAGAACTAGTGGCATGTCTGAGAAATATTTTACGGGGAGTCCTTCAAATATTTTTGACTGTTTGCAATAAGACCTAAGAGAGGTCCCCTCCCATAAACACAACAAAGGAAATCACTACATTAAAGCCCCACTTAAGTGAATGAATAATAGATTAATAGAACCTTATGATTAATTATTTACATCGTGTCTTCGCATATGACCCTGACAGCTGGAAAGGGTAAATGAGTAAAATACACATAAGAACTTTTAAAAATCATAGACACTTGTTAAACCTTAATTAGTTATACAAAAATGATATTATTACCTAATCTAGTAGGTATTAGTCATACACTGGTAATTATCCAGCAGGTCTAAAGAATGCCATTTGGCAGTAGGCAAGACCTTCATCAATGAAAATGTAAATGGACGTTGCCCTCTCCACCTTCCTGTGCAGAAAGTGAAGAGTTAGTAGTCAGAACTGATCATCTGCCCGGAGTCTTGTAACGCTGCCCTTGCATAGGTAGGCACCTCCACTTCAGCATATTGTGTTTCCAAAGTTATTAACCGAAGTCTTAATATCAGTATAGAACTTGATTTGAACTTAGTTCGGCTTTAAAGATCACTTTAATGATACTTTCAGAACTTGCCTGTGCTAATTACATTTATTTTGTATCGACTCTAAGTTCCTCATGTGTGAACACACAAAAATAGTATCTTCCTTCTACTTTCCAGAAACATTCCAACTGATTTGAGGTGAAGACTTCACCTGCAAATGAAGGTGTTTTTTTTCAACTGAAAGACCACAGCCTGATTTGAAATGAAGCTATATGTTACATGAAGCCTCTTCCTTCCGTAGGGAAGATACCCATGAAGTTCCCATTGTCTTATAATTAGAATAACAGAACAAAGTGCTCCCTTATAATAAAAGGTAGTTGCAAATGCTATGTATCTATCTGAGATAGGATCACTAAAAAAAAAGTGAGGTATGTCTCTCTCTTTCCCTACTTCGGGTATGCCCATCTACATGACTTGCTACTTTCATAGCTCCCTCAATACAAATGAGCCTTGCTGCATCAATGACTTACCAAGTACCAAGCAGCCATCTCCCAGCAATAAATACAAAATGCAGATATTTTAGAGCAGAGAGTCTTGCAAAGAGGACACCATTATCCTATGGACTCAGACATAAGAGCAGCTTCTGTGATCGACGATGTACGACATCACTTTGCTAGTTAACTAGTTATAAACACATATTTTAATTATCAGAAAATTGCCATGTTTTGGCAATGTCCATTACAACATGGACACTGTTGTATGTGGGCTTAGACCAAGCTGTCCAGTATAATTCTTTAAAAATCTGTTTTTCTGCAAATGGGGGAAAATAACCAGAGATGTGCTGTAAAAATACATATTCAAGATTTATAGGCATTATGACCAGGTGTACTTGAAACACCATAAATGCTGTAGTCTCCACTCTGCTGAGATTTTTTTTGTCCCCCAGAGGACAGGGAAAGGAAGAGCTGGAGCAGGAATAAAAAAGATGTCTTTTCCAGGGTCATGCAATCAGCTGCGGCGTGGCTTTACACCTCCGCTCTCTCTCATCGACCAGCCGCTACCTAACACCATGCAATGCCTCATTCAGCCTGGAAGAACCATGGAGGTGAAGCTCCCCACAGCCCATGAGACAGGGTTGCTGTACCCTGGTGCTCCATGCATCACCTTTGGGACCTGGAGCTGGAGCTTGGCTCACCCTTAACTTGCCATCTTGGCAGGATTAGTGGGGTTGACAGAAAAGATTATTTGTCTCAGGAATATTTCCATGCGCCGAGCCAGAATCCAACTATGCTCTTTCAAAATAATGCTGTCTAGTAAAATCAACCAGCTGAAAGGCATTTTGCACAGTATCAAAAATGTAAATAGAACGGACAGTTGGCTGGTTACTAGGCATTTGTGTGAGTATGTAGTCACCGGGCAAATCTAAAACACACATGTAGTTTAGAAAATAAAACAGATGCATGCAAAAGTGAATTCTGTTAAAATAGCTATTCTGTATGAGTATGATGATATTGTTTTACTGTGTAACAGGAATAGATTAGGAAATAGAAGGTGCCTGTATTCCCATAATGGTGTATTAAGGCTCTGTGCTTACTCTCATGCATTTCTTATTCATAGGAAGAGTCCCCACTGAAGCTAGCAAGACTAAGTCCTCCAGGATCAAGCCCTTAATTTGTGCATTAACAGAGTACTTTAGCCTCCAGTATATTTAATCTTCTGTATCTAAAAAATTCCCAATAGCATCACAAATACTTTATGAAAAATAAATATTTAGAGAAGATAATGTATATTAATGTAGAACCTATTTAACATTGATTCTTTCTTTCCATTACAACTCGTCTAATGCCATGGGCTGATTAGATCAGCCCGCATACACGTCAACAAGGCTTGCAATCATCTAATTTATCCTCAGGCCACTAAATTCTAAAAATGTAACATTTGGGAATTATTAAATTTGAATAAAATGCTTTCAATTTTCCATTCAACATTCGACCCTTCATTTCAAAAGATAAAAGGACTCTGAATCTGAAAGAAAATCCAAAACAGAAAAACACCAGCAGTATGATCAGAGGACTATTTCTTCACTTGCACCATGGACTTCAGAAGCAAGCAGCCGAACCGGTCAGGAAAGCAGGGATGGATGGCAGCCATGTTTTTTATCTGCTGAGCCTTATGAGGGTATGGTCCCACATTGCCAAAAGCTGCATCTGTAGTGAGGATGCGTGCCCAGACACATGATTGAGTCAGAATGCCTTTTCTATCATGGGAAAGATTGGCCAAAGCAATGTTTAGGCCCTGAATTGGCCCACTTCACAATGGTTTCCTTCTGAGAGAGCAGACCTGTGCACAGGAGGTCAAGAGGAACACCATGTGCCAGCCGGGCCTCTGCAGTGAAAGCTGCCACATCATTCAAGAGATGCTCAATGCCTTACTGGGAGATTCTCAATGCCTTGCTGGGAGATGTTCAACATCTTGCCAGGAGATGCTCAATATCTTGCTGGGACACTGCAGTGGCAGTTGTTGCAGCTGCTGGCAGCTTCTGCAAATGGACAGCCCCAGGAACGGTTGCAGGTTGGAGGTGGCTGACCTCTACCCTCTCCTTGCAGCCCTTCACACAAAGTCAGGCAAGGCTGTAAATTGGTGTCACTCCCCCAAAATGACGATACCTTTGGTTGCAAAGAAGAGGAAGTGAAAGGTTGTGTGTAATGTGGAAAACCCTTGGCAAGGGCCCTGAGGCAAAACGTCTTGGAGTCAAAAGTCTGTATAGAAAAGCCAAAGAAGCCTTGGAGCCCAGAAAAGGATTAAATGCATTTACTGGGTCCAGGGAAAAGCCAACCAGAAACAAAGAAACAAATACAGTGTCTTGGTCTCTTCGGCTCAATGCTACTCATGAGCGAAAAAATATGAGTTACAATGAACTGGGAAAGGATATTTCTGAGTGGGTGAAAGGAAAAACAAAAAGTAGTATTCAAGCTTATTTTATGTTGTCCAATAAAGCAGGGAGAGCCCTATAGATTTCTGTATATTCTCAGGAAGCTGAGAAAGGGAAAATGGGGCAATGGCCACACTGTTCCAGCCACCAGTTGCAGGCTGGTGCTGGAGGAATAGTTCTTTCAGATTGCGTTGCCAGTGGCTATTTTCTGATGTGCAGCATTCGGGTGAGGGCTGTTTGCACCATGGTCGTATTATTCAGGCACTACAGAACTACCCAAATCCTGATTATGGCTGCAACATTGCCTATGCTGATGGATGCAATGTGAATAGTTTTTCTGTTTCTCATATAATCTTTGTGTTTCTTGAGTATCAATAAAATGCCCATGATCCACACATCTTAAAAGATTCACCTTTTTAATGAGTGCTTGAATGCAGGCATTCTCTTTGTTTATGTCTCTATTTAACTTCCACCTTTTTAATACTTTTTAATAAGATAAGTCTGCTTATCTGTAGGAGACACCTTCATAATCTAATGTGAATAATATTGATATCTAAGGATGAATGAAAATTTTGTTATCCAAAAGTAGGTATTGAGACTGTGCATTCCTGCTAGTGTAAACATTTATTTGTTGGAAGAACAGAATAATATAGGCCTCCATTTCTGTTTAAATATCAGGTGAAGATAGGAAAAAATTAATAACGAAAGGCTTGCCATTAGTTTACCAGAAAGTCTCATAAACAAAGCTCTGAAAAATAGCAGAAGTTGCTCTGTGGCTCTCAGTACCAGATCTCCCATAAAATTTTCATTCCCTCCTCTGGAGCCTTTTCTTTCTTTGTTTGGCATTTCCCTCCAGAACATACATGGCCTCATCATTTCTGCTGCACTTCTACATCAGCCCGAACATTTCCCTGGTGTAAAAAGCTGTTTGAGTGATATCTTTGGATATCTTTTTTTATTTTTTTTTTCTGCCCTCTTTGGGCTATTGCTCTTTTAAAGTGTGGGCAGAGACTTGTTTTGGAAGAAAGGCATGTCCACACATCTTTGTATATTCAAGACCACGTTTGTTGACAGCAATTTGCTGTCACTCTGTGTTGTCACGGGCTCCTTTCTTCATTTTCAACTTTATTTGATGCGTTTCTATAAGAATGAATACCTGGACCATGAACTCTCTTTTATCAAAGTATATATTTGTAGGCTGCGATATCTCAGGGTACACAGATACCTGATTAGGTAACGTGTTTGCATTGGAGCTATTTGTGTAGCTGTTGAGCAGCAAGAGTCACTGAAGCACTGTAAGATAGTGCCAAATTTGCTGAAGTCTGAGAACCATTTATGGCCCCAGATAGCGACGCTTTGCTTGCCGCTTGTGTGCAGAGCAGATAAACAAGTTATTGTAGCGTTCTCCCTCACCAGCCAAACAGAAATCATTTGGCCATTGCATGGCTTTAGCAACAGGGTATACGCATCACTACTGGCTTACTAACCTGATGAATGTGAATAACTCTGGAGTCTGACTCTTTTCCACTAGCCCGTGTACTTAGAACTATAAAAAGTGGATATAAAATGGCTCATGCTCGCTCTGCACACAGTATATAAAGTCACATGTATGTAGCAGGGCAAATATGTAAATCTGGAAGCACCTCTGTCTTCACACACAACAAATGCTGCCTTTGAAGACCTTGAATAATTTTTTTCTGCTTAAAAATTTTCTTTACACCCTAAAATTTCAAAATAGCTTTTGACTTCTTCACTGAGGAAAATGTCTCCATTGACTTTTTTTTTTTTTTTTTTACCAGGGATAATCTACAATACAGGAAAAAAGAATTTCAGCAAAGGTATTTTCTCTCATGCCACACTCCTCATGGACTTTCCCCATTCCTACTCACTTCACCTCAAAGGAATAATTAGTTGCTAAAAAATGTGTTTCATTTTGGCTGGGAGAAGACAGAGCATGTTTTTAATTAAGGAAGTGCTATTAAAATAAACTTTTCTAGGAAAATGTGCACAGGGTAATATATAACATAATTAGAAAAATACAAATTATATTTTTTTTCAGAAATGGTTGACTGAAAAGTTGCCAGCCAACTCCAGTATCAGTTCTATCTTCCCTTGCAAGTGATATCTTTTTTTTTTCATTCTCCACTTGAGTGTACTCACTTATTTGGTTCTTTCTTTTCCTCAAAAAGCAGTTCCTTAGCTTTTGCTACTTCACCTTCTACCTTAATTGTCTCTAAATTTGCATCCAGAAAAAGTATAGATAATTTTCTTTTGATCAATATGTGTCTGCCAGCATGGAGTCTTGCCCCCAACACTTTGCTGGTCATGTCCTTTTTGTGTCTCATCATTCTCTCTCTACTCTCTGATTCTACTGCACCTGTTACTGCTGTTTCCACAGGTACTGAAATTTCAAGGTTTTGATGAAATATGAGTCCCGCCTCACATGTTTACACCCACCAAGTTTTCATTCCGAAATCTCTATGCTCATCTGCGCTGCTTTAAAATCAGTGGCATGCTGATGGCTTTCTTAATGGCTTCAGACTCATGTTGATTTATTTTCTGAAGTCCGAACTCCCCATCAGTGACCAGACATTTGAGTTTACAGAAATATTATAATTTGTGCAAATCTTGTATTAGCAGGGCCCTGGGGAACCTAATGGCCACCCAGCAAACTGTGTGCCTCCTCCTGTAAAATGCAATTGAACTGTAACTCTTTTCTCTTGCGCTGTCTCATTAACTTCAAAATATTGCTTCAGCCTCTGTATTTGTTTTGACCACTTCTCGTTATAAAATGCTATTGAAAAGCATCACTTTTTTCCAATATTTCCTGGCACGCTGTCAGCAGAGCTAAGCAAGTCACATTATTCAAACCACATGGTAAATGCTGCTCAGGTGGAAACAGCAGGGAAACTGGCAGGTTCGTGCCACACCAGAACAAAATGTGAGTGGTAGGGCTTCCCCCCATAAAAGGAAAAATGGCACAAGTCTTTATTATTGCAGGCAGTATAGCTGGCAAAGTTCTGTTTTTGAAGTAGCCATACAATGATCCCGTGACTAATATCAAGGTTGGTATGTTTGCTAATAATAGCCATCATTGAATAATAACACCACTTCAGAGAAAGCAGTACAAATCTGGATATTAGCCTTAAGCTATTTGGACCTGTGATGACTTGAAATTAATGAGCCACTCACTATTAATACATTATGAAGATTGTCTATAAACGTCTTTTACTTTTTCACTCCCTATATAGACCTGCATTTCAATTATCTTCTTCCATCGTCTTCTGTTATAACATATAACTATACTGTTATTTTTATTTTTTTTCTTTAATATTCATTTGAAAGCTGAATAAGCACACAGATAAACCTGTTTATAGTAAGCTCTAGCAGATTCACAAGTCATTTTTAAATATGCTGTGGTACATAGGAGGAAAAAATGTCAAACATTGTCAAACAAATGTCAAACAAAGTCACGGAAGAGATTTGTTGCTCTAATGTCACCCTGACATTAGGTACCTTGTGGTACCATCTACCACAATTCCAAACCTGTAGTGCCTACAAATGTGGTTTTTAGAAGCCAAATCAGGATGGGTGTCATTGCACATTTAGCCACAGGGAAATACTGAAGGGACGGATCATATTTAAATACCCTCGTTCTCTTGGGGAATTTTTCATAGTACTTCATCAGGCAGGGGCTAAGCTCTGAGAAAGCAAAGGTAAAGCAACGCTATAGCAGAAGTTGCAGAGTGCGTGAAGACAGCACTGAGTTGGAGTCAAGGGGTCCACCACATTGTGGGGAGGAACAGGCTGCAGACCCGTGCCTTTCCAGCAGCTGACCAGGGAAAGCAGAATTTTTCTGGGAACAGGGGACTGAGGAGAACTCACCACTCAGGAGACACCTACAGTGAAGAGTTCATCTCAAGCAAGGAAATGGAAGCTGGAGCAAGGACTGCTATTATGGCTAGATCAGTAGCAGGACTGGCAAAGAGATGCCACCTCTCACCTATGCTCTGCCTCTCAACCTGGAGACCCATTGGCACAAGTAGATGTTTTATGGCTCCCACTGGAGGCAGCAGGGCTTTGCACAAGTGCTAAAATGGAGATTTATGTACTTGATTGGCAGGTCAGACTCAAATACAGGTAAGTGTATGTGAACACAAGACAAAATAACAGAGTCACAGAATCACATGGGGTTGGAAGGGACCTCTGGAGATCATCTAGGCCAACCCCCTGCCAAAGCAGGGCCACCCAGAGCAGGTCCCACAGGAATGTGTCCAGGCAGGTTTTGAATGTCTCCAGAGAAGGAGACGCCACCACCTCCCTGAACATCCTCTTCCAGGGCTCTGCCACCATCACATTAAAGAAGTTCCTCCTCATGTTTAGGTGGAACTTCTTCTAGTCAAGTTTGTGCCCATTTTCTCTTGTCTTGCCCTTGGGCACCACTGAGAAAACACCAGCCCCATCCTCCTGATACCCTCCTTTTAAGTATTTGTAAGCATTGATCAGATCCCCCCTCAGCCTTCTCTTCTCCAGACTAAAACGACCCAAGTCCCTTAGCCTTTCCTCATAGGAGAGATGCTCCAGGCCCTTACTCATCTTTGTGGCTCTTTGCTGTACCCTCTCCATCAGTTTTCTTTCCTTCTTGAAGTGGTGAGTCCAGAACCGGACCCAGTGCTCCAGATGGGGCCTCACTAGGGCAGAGCAGCAGGGTGATAGGAAGTTTATAGAATTGGTATATGGAGAAAAGGAGGCTGAGGGGAAGGAAACCTTCTTCTTCTCTCCAACTCCCTGAAAGGAGAGTGTAGAGAGGTGTGGGTTGGTATCTTCTCCCAAGTCACAGGCTATGGTACAAGAGGAAATAGCCTCAAGCTGCACCAGAGGAGGTTCAGATTAGACTAAGTGAGGCTAATCTACCCCACTCCCTCTGCTCAGTCACTCAAAAGTTTGGTAGCCTCCCGAGCAAGATTCAGCATCTTCCCTTGAAGGATCCTGGAGATCCTGGGTGGCCCCTTGGGTCTCTGGCAGGATGCCTGGTCCCTGCAGGGTCCCTGCAGCAAGTCAGCTGGCTGGGAGCCCGGGAGCCCAGGGTGTCTGCACTGGGCACAGACAGAGCCCTCTGGCTCCCTCCTTGCCTCTGTGGTCCCCATCCACAAACAAAGAGGGAGGCCCAGATAACAGCATCTCCTCAGTTTGTGGTGGTCTACAGGGCAGACAGAGGCTTTAACGTTTGAGTTGGGTTTGCCTTTGAAAATGTACCCATTGCACATGAAGAGAATATGTTCTCAAAGTTGCCTGAAAGAGTCAAGAGTCATTAAAATATGTAAATGGTAAAATTGTACAGGGATAATAGTCTGATTACCATTTCAGCGACAGATGTTCTAACACAGAACCAGATTTTCAAAGGAGATCCGGGTTAAATTTCCAAGTATTCAGCCCCACATCTGGAGTTGAATTTTCAGATGAGCTCACCTCTCACTGAGGCACTAAGTGGGCAATTCTCTGCAAAAACTTTTGGCATGTAGTTCCCGGCATGGTTTCGGCCAGTTGGTTGCAAAAGAAAATCTGGAAGCAGCTGAACTTGTTTGAAAATCTGGCCCTACCTGTCAGTGCTGAACGCTTGTGGAAATTCAGTTTCTCACAAGTACCTGAGCCCTCCGGAACAGAATGTCCCACTCACCTTCTCCTGAGATGTTTGCCAGGGACCTTAGTACAGTAGAGTGGATTCCCTTGCCCCATGGAGGGCATTCAGGGATGGCCTGCTGTACTGCACATTTTACATTATGCAGATGTTAGCCATCAGGTACTAGCCATCTCTTCCCACTGCCAAGTATTTTGCCATTACAAAAAACTATTTTCTTCTGCTATCCCAGCATAATAAAGGGTTATGAGAGCAGACTTTCAAAATTAAATCCTCCCAACACGATAATACTTCTTGATAGACAAACTTGGGTGCTAAAAATTAATGAAATTTGATATTAGCAAGCCTTCCACAGACAGTGAGCAAGGACTGTGATAGAAAACACGCGTGCCTCCCTTTTAAAATGAGGCAACCAGTAGTGACTGGTAGTGACAAAATACAGAGAGCTTGGTTGGGGTGCCTGCCAAATACATTTTTTTTTTCCCGTTGACATATCGCTTTGGGTTCAACATTTGAACTCAAATGAGTTGCTAGGAGATGTTTAAATTACAAAGAAAGAAAAAAGAAAAAGAATAAAAGCCTGAGCAGCTGAAGGGTAGGGGAATTGCCTGCTCCTAAATACCATTTTAGCACTATTGTGAGTGAACTGGGAAGGCAACTAGTGCAAGACAAGGCACTGAGTGAGTAGAAGAGGCGAGTTTTGCCTCCCACTAATAAGGAAACCCAAATCAGACAGTAAGTGATTATGAAAGTGTTTGGTACATTCTAGAATCTGAAAACATAATAACCAAATGTGCAGGAGCGGCTTCTGTACTCCTGCTATTAGTTGTATACTCTTAGATATGAATGCAAAAATGAGTCATCATACTTGAACATGTTTCGCCCTCTTAAAGCAATTTACATAGATTGATAAAGATTTTTAATAGCAGAAATGCACATAAATTATCTTTTTTTTTCTGGAGGTAGCAATTCCACCATGTGAGCTGATGGTGCAGGTGGCTGTGCTAGGCTCTCCCAGGGGCCAGTGTCTGCCAGGACCTTCTCCATGTCCTTCCTTTGCAGCATCTCCCACTCAGGGACAATGTTTATTCTCAGAGGTGTCTAAGCTGTCATAGCTTCATGCCATGCGATGTAGTGACATAGTCCTCTTTGCAAAGGTGCTCAACAGCAGCTCAGCTAAGTCATGCCGTGTTCCCTCTGCAGTAGCTTCAGCAGAACGGAGGTGCCCTATGTGCAGATGCTGCACAGTGCCCAAGCGAAAAGGTACAATGTTAGCTGTCATTACGAGCTCCTTTTTCACTTGAAACTCTGCAAGGAGACAGATGGAGATTGCCTGGGAGGTTCTTTCACATTTTGGACAATATGCACATGCATATAGAAAGCCAGCTCCCAGTCACGCTTAGTTTCCCATGACTTTGACAGCAGTTCCAGTACCGACCAAGATCAGATCCTGGCACCTAATGTGCATCGTGCCAATGTTTGGAAGCCTGCCTTTGGTTTCAGTATGGCTTTTATCATTTTACCCATTTCTTTGATTTTCCCTGATATCCACTGATGCATAACGTTGATAAGATATGGTAAAATGTGGCATCATTGCAAGTCTTCATGTTAAGCTGCTAGAGGAAGCAGTTTGAAATTTGGCTATCTTAGCTTTTAAGTTGATTCTAAAAGTTGCAGTCAACAACAAAGCAGTAAGGGCTAATTATGACATGGAACAGCAGAGAGATTAGAAAATTATTTTAAAATCTTATAAAGGTGGATAATTAGTAACACAGTGCCTAATTGCCAGAATATCAATGCGTATCTATTCCTCTCTTCCTAACTAAATGCAAACATTGCTTGTCACTTGTCTTTTGTCACTCTCATTTTTACATGCGAACAACTATTTCTATTAAAAGCTAAACCAAAGTAAGAATATGTCTTCATCAATTCTAAGTATGGTGAGGTTAATAACCGTTGTTACCTGCTGTGATTTTCACACTCTACATTTAACTACTGAGAAAGGTCCATCCCCGGCGTTCACAGACCTCCTATTTTGTTTGAAAGTTTGGCTATGTTAGTGCATTTCCCAGTGCCGTGAAAGGCCCTGATGGAAGCGAGTAAATAAAAAATAAATATTTCAAGTGGCTAGAAACATTCCTAAAGGAGTCTGTGTATTGATTTCAGATTTTAACCTTAGTAATCATTAATGTCTTCATGACTGTGAACTGATGTTCAGTCTTAACTAGCAGCACATTTTTCCTATAGTCTTCCCAGACTCACAGAATTCATTCAACTTTATTTAGCCGTCCATCAGGAACCCCAGACAAAATTTGCCATTACATTTTATAATTGTTTCTGAAGATTAGACCTGCAAGATATTTGTAGTCTGTGTTGTTTCTCAAGTAGAAATCACCATTTTTCAGCTAAAACCACTCCGCTGGGAGCCTGAAAGCTGTTGGTCTCTTGTGAATGTGCTCAGCGAAGACTCAGCCCAGTTAACAAGTCCCTCTAAAATTTCCTGTTTGTCACTGGGGCTGCTGTCAAATCACACAACACCTTCCCACTTTGTCCAGGCTGTAGGAGAAAAAAAAATTGTTGGCTCCGTGTCAGGCTCATTCAGAAAAAACTCGTTGGGAATGACAGTCATCCAAGGAGGCACTGTTCCATCAGCAAGATGCTCTCTTCAAAATACACCTTTAGATGGAGTTTACTGGATATCACAGCGTAATGCCATCGAGGATTGGGACCCACAGGTACCCATTGAGGCAGTTGGTGGCCACGCTTCTGCAGCTGGGGCATCTCCCTCTGGAAGCGCTCAACACTGATGTGCAGGAGGTGACCCCAAAAGAAATCACTTTTTTTTTTATTCCTACCTATGAGAAGACCCCACCACATGTACGACCCTCAGTTACCAGCGTCTGCTTGCACTTTTTTTTCTCAGATGCTGATACGATGCTTCACAGAGCTCTGGAAATGAGGTCAATCTACTGGGAATGTCAGAAGGAGGGAAAAACCTGGGGTTGCACTGTCACGTGTTTCAGTCGGCTTTTGCAATGTCAGAAGTGTGAATTTCCACACGTGCCACTGCCAGGACACGTTCTGACCAGCACAGGACGTGTTCTACCACCATAGCAGAAACAAGCCTCAGGGTGAAGGAAGCATCCTGGGTTCAGAGAGGAGAAGAAAGAGCCTGCCACCCCCACCAGGCATCACACCAGAGGATGACTGTCAGTGCTGTTTTCATCATCTTTCTTTTATCTGGAGCCTATCACCAAGAGGTAAATGGCAGAGGGCAGTCCCATGCTGGCAGAGTGGTCCTGAGTACAGAGGTGGGTGGGACTGGAGACCTCCTCTTCCCTGGTCCTGTCTCTGTCCTTCAGGTGCCACGCTGCAGGTCTCCCTTCCTCCCCTGCTTATGTTCACCAGCCATAAAATATGGATGGGGCCTATTTAGCTCTTAGTCATGTTGTGAGCATGACTTTACGAGCGTGTTACAGTGCTTTGGAAACTAAAGCACTCTCTGAATTATTGTCTTAATGCCGTACTAAAGATCAACGACATTGATGAACCTACTTGCCTTGTCATTAAATGTGGTGCATTTGGCCAGCACAGGACTCGGAACACACAGCAGGGAGTGTGGTCTCTCTCCCCTCATTCACACCACCACCAGGGCCAGAAGCTTACCCCTATTTGCTGAGCCATCTGCTCAGCATAATCAATGTATTTGCTCTATTTACTATTTCCAGTGAAAATAACTGCCCCTGGGGCCACACCTCACACTTCCAGGCAGATAAGCGGTTAACCATTGTCTTAACTGAAGATTGGCACAAAGCTGATAAAGCCACTGAGCTCACCAAGCAGGAACTTCATTAACTCCCTGCATGCCAATTAACCAGGGGGTTTACAAGCCAATGAGAAACTAAGACCACCTGAAATGAAGGCTGATGTTCCTCAGCGTTTGCTCAGTAGATCCCCCACTGTTAGCGCGCACATCATGCCAGCTTTAAAGCATTAAACATGCCTTTTTCAACTAGCTTTGTTGAAGGATCTGCAACCAAACCTTCACCATGACTCTGTGTACCCCTTCTGGGGGAAAAAGCCCCGTCCTCTGGTCCATGTGAACACACTTTCTTATCTTGCTTCTTGTCTCCTGTTTTTCTCCTTTACATCAAGGACAACACAGATCAACATGGATGGACATGGTGGAAAAGACATTGTTTGAGCTACCATCCCTGAATGTTGAGTCACCATCCCTGAATGTGTTTAAGAGTTGTTTGGACATGGTGTTGGGGAATATGGTGCAGGAGGGAACTTTGTAGAGTAGGTTTGATGGATGGACTCAATGATCCCAAGGTTTTCCAACCTGAATGATTCTATGATTCTATCTCCACCCAGTGAAGTTGTGCAAGTCCTCGAGATCACTATTGCTATGTCCAAAATGAAAATGTGGCACTTTTGGTTTTGCTTCACCCAGCAGCCTGCTTGCTGTTCACACTGGTGGGATGGAGGCACTGTTATCTAAAGAGCCTTATCAAAACTCATTTGCTCCCCAAAACTGGCCTGCCTGGGCCTCACTGGGTGCACAGCCACAAGGTCCATTGCCTGTTCACCACTGGATACCTGTGCACCAGGTCCCCTGTCCTGCCACCCCACCCATGCCCCTGTCCTGCCACCCCACCACCCTCACCAGCTGCCCAGCAGCAGAGCAGGTAAACCTGGGACTGGGTGGTTTGCAGTCCTGTATCTGACCCAGCCATCATTGTCAGGCTTGTTAGACATTGTCTTGGAATACCATGGGCTGAGTGGACATAACAGCTTCTCTGACACAAGAGTTGTATTTTCAGGTCAGGACTGAGACACATTGCAAGGATAACATAAAAAATATAAAATAAAATAAAATAAAATAAAATAAAATAAAATAAAATAAAATAAGATGTTCTAAAGGGAAAACTGAAATTCCTGTGCATACCAAGATTCAAGCCTCCCTCCTGCAAAGCCTTCAGTCTTTGCTGTGTAATCTGATGAAGTTTGGAGGACAATGAATACCAAGGTTCACATTCTCAGGCTGCTCATCCAGAATTCCACACACAGCCCCAAATCTACAGCGTACTGCTGCTGCTGCTGCTTAAAATATGATGGGTCCCCCCCCCCCACCCCGTTCCGCAGACTCAGGAGCCCGAGAAATCGCTTTGTATATATTATAACAGTCTCAGATCTAGAAAAAGTCATCAGTTGCAAGGGGAAAATATTTGGTAGCTCCAGAATGTTGAGTAACCAACATCTTGCCCTTGGACTACATCGTAACGTGTACAACATGCCTCTGCAAAGGGATCCCTGACTCCTTGTACTTGCCATCCATATACTGCTTTTATCTTTCCTGCGGATGAAATCCAACTGAATCTTTCACACCCTAAGAGACAGGGCAGTATTTTTTGAAGCAAATTGCAAAGTAAGGATTTCCTTACCAGAGCAATTATGGTTTATTGTTTCAGTCGGTAAATGTTTAAAAAAGCAGCCGTCTCTTAAGAACGTATCATAAAATATGACGTGCACATGAGCTGTAAATAAATAGAAATAATTGCTTGTACTAGAAGATCCAGTTTGGGGTTGGTTTCAGTTCCTGGTATAGTTGCAACTTTCTGCCTGCCTATGAACAAACAAATTAGTCTTCCCTGTATCTCATTTCAATGGAACAAACAGAATCCTTCCCCTCTCCAGAGGACAAGTTCTGCAGCTCGGCAAAGCCTCAGCATACAGAATCACAGGTTGGAAGGGACTTTTTAAGATCACCTAGTCCAACCAATTTAAAAAAAAACAACCATCCAACAAAAAACCACCACACCCAAAACAATACCAACCCAACACTGATCCAGTTTCCCAAGCACCATGTCAACTCGTTTCTTGAATACCTCCAGCGATGGTGCCTCAACCACCTCCCTGGGCAGCCCATTCCAATGCCTGACAACCCTTTCAGGAAAGAAATATTTCCTAATATCTAACCTGAACCTCTTCTGGTGCAACTTGAAGCCATTACCCCTTGTCCTATCATCTGTGACTTGGGAGAAGAGACCGACCCCTGCTTCTCTACCCCCTCCTTTCAGGGAGTAGTAGAGAGCGAGTCTCCTTGTCTCCAGATTGAACATCCCCAGCTCCCTCAGCCTCTCCTCATAAGGCTTGTGCTCCAGACCCCTCACCAGCTTCGTTGCCCTTCCCTGAACCCGCTCCAGCACCTCAATGTCTTTCTTGTGGTAGGGGGCCCAAAACTGGACACAGTACTCGAGGTGGGGTCTCACCAGTGCCCAGTACAGGGGGATGATCACCTCTCAGGTCCTACTCACCACACTGTTCCTGAGACAGGCCAGGATGCTGGTGGCCTTCTGGGCCACCTGGGCACACTGCTGGCTCCTGTTCAGCCGGCTGTCCACCAACGCCCCTAGGGCTTTTTCTGCTGGGCACCTCCTGCCACTCTGCTCCCAACCTGTAGCGCTGCAGGGGGTTGGGGTGACCCAAGGGCAGGACCCGGCACTTGGCCTTGTTGAACCTCATTCCGTTGTTCTCAGCCCAGCCAGCCAGCCTGTCCAGCCATCCTTCTGCAAAGACTCTCTACCCTCCAGCAGATCAACACTCCCACCCAACTTGGTGTTGTCTGCAAATTTGCTGAGGGGAGCATTCGATTTCCTTGTCCAGATCATTGATAAAGATGTTGAAGAGAACCGGCCCAAGTACTGAGCCCTGTGGGACACCACTTGTGACCAGCCGCCAACTGGTTAATGTATTTAAGTCCATTAACCACCACTCTCTGGGCCCAGCCCTCCAGCCAGTTTTTAACCCACTTGCACCAAGGTGCCCAGAAAGGGCTCAAGCTAAAGTGTGGCTTGGTTAGCAGCATCCCTTGTCACAGCTGGGTACCTCATTGTCTTTTTAACACCATTGCTGGCCAGAGGAGCAAAGCAGAACCTCCAAAGCCGGATTTTATACAAGGGCTGTGGACCACAGCTGCTCCCATAGCTCTTGAAACAAGAGCAATCAGATTGGTGCTTTCATGACTTTCTTGTTCCTGCTTTATCAGTTTTTCCGAGTAACCATTCAGCACCGACAGTTAGAAGCAGCACTTGTTTACCACTCGTTATTAATACATATAACCATTTGCCTATAATTCGCCTATAATTAAAGCGCAAGGGCTCCTTCCCCTGTTTCCCCACCCACTTCTAGGAAGTGCCTGAAAATCTTTGTATCTCTACAGGGAGACACAATAAAGCCTTGTGCTTGTCTTTTGCCACAGACTTTTTTCCTGCTGAGCTGCTGATCTTGTCATCTGTACAGAAAAGAAAAAAGAAAAAAAAAAAAGACTCATTTTCAAGGCGAATGAGAAATGGATCTCTGCAATTATGAGGGACTCACCTCTCTGTGCTTCACTGGTACCTTCACTATCATGACAGTGGCTACCTAGCAACCATGCCTTTCGAATCAAGCCAGCTTTATTTATATATATTTGTATTTCTATTGGCATGGGGGAAAGGTGGCCATAAAAGTAGTAATTCACTCAGAGACAGTAAGCTGCAGCGTCTTCTTTCAGAGAATTTAAAAAAATATTTTGTCAGCAGCTTGAAGAAACACCAGTGTCTTGTTTGTTGGCAGGTGTACCTGCTTAAGCTCATGCATCTTCCCAGGTTATAATGTCCAAAAAGTACTTACTGTAAAAAGTAAAATAAAAAACCAACAACAAATAAACCGAAAAACCACAAAAACAACCAACAAAAAAACCATCAAACCACCTAAACCACTTGCCCAAACTCCTAAAAAGCGAGACCTTACAGTTTTACAGGAGCAAGTCCTCTTCCTAATAACGCACAGTAGCCCCAGTGGGTGGTTTCTGGGCTTACCTTAACATGAGAATTACTTAATCTTTAAATTTATGTACCTAATGCCAGTTACTTTTTGCCCAGAAGACAGGGTGGAGTTAAGTGTGCTTGGGATTTGTAGACAGAGGCAATCAAAGGCAATAAATAAGTTCTTCTGCCTCCCTCCTGTCTGAGGGCAGAACTAGGCTAACCTCATAAAGCTATGTAATTGTTCTGGTTGTTTGTATTTTTGATCACTGCCCTTCCTTTCAGCCCTCCCTCCTCCCTCCCCATCATCTACAGAAAACAAAATTAAGCAGAAGCTGTAAATCACTATATGGAGTTTACCTAACTCATCCCTTTTGCAGCAGACAAGAAGCAAAACCTAGTAAATAAAATTCCTGCCCATCTTCACATGTCAAGGCTTTTTGTCAATTCATGGGACAAGGTACCCTTCCAAAAAAGTTTAAGTACAGCTCTGTATTCCTTCTTGTCAGCCTTCTGCTCTGAGATGAAGCCTTGTCACAGTGCTCCTCTCCCTGGATTTGTTCCAGCCTTCAGACTGGTGTGTTTGTTAGGTTTTTACCATTTTGGTGTTTCTTATTTAGCATTATCCTATTAACTTTCAGGTTTTGAGAAGAATATTTCTCCATTAACCTTCACAAAACTTCTGTGAAGTAGCAAACTGCTCCTAGCCCAATTTATTTAACACTCAAGGAACAGGGCACTGTACTTAGAGAGTATTGGGGAAATTTCCTGATTCTGCTGGAACTGGGTACTGAATAAAAGGGCTTTGTACAAGAAGGCAGTACTTGGCCAACTGTTGGAAAGACTGAAACAGAAACAGACAGTAGGCAAATCAAAGGAGGGAGGGGAAAAATCATTTATGTAAAAGTAGACATGGTAATAAACAAATAAACTAGAGCCATTATATAAAGTATTGCAGAGTAAAATGAACAGCTGGTATTTCTGAGTAGCAGGCTACTCAGCCTGGATGCTAGAGGCACAAGCTCAACTTCAGGCTCCTACAGGATCCAGAGCAGATGTCACTTTGAGAAGTGACAGAAAAGAAACTGAGATGTGAGAAAGTTCCTCTCTTTCCTAAGGGCTCAGTCGCCTCGAGTGAGGCTTTAAGGACTCCATTCTATTCACCTGAAATCCACATACCAGTGGACATATGGACTCTGATACCTTCAGGTAACTTTTTTTTTGACATTTCACTGTTTCAAAATCACAGAGTATGTCTCCGGTCTTCACCACTAATGCCTTAGTTATGTAGTATTGATTCCCCTCTGCCTTGGTGCTATCCAGCTGGATCACACTGGAAATCATCACTTTATGAGAGACGATGTGCCAGTGAGACACCCAAAGCCACCTGTGGTCCTGTCTGCTTGAGGCAGGTTGAAGCACGGGACTCCTGCTGAGAGGAACTGGAGCCACAGGTCTCACTAGTTGGTAAGACTTTTTGAAGGGGTAGAGAGAGAACACCAGCAGAAGTGGAATTTTTTTGGACAGAAGGATTCACAATCCACTTAAATCCTGCTGTAGGCACCAAGGTCTTGGTCAAGACATGTCTCTGACAACTGATCTTGTTGAGCCAAACGTGTCGCTGCAAAAGCCCATGAAGTTGCATCACAACCTGTGGCTCCATATCTTTAACAGGTTCTGCAAAGGAGAGCAATGCCTTGCCTTTGCCACCCTGGCTGCTTTCCTTAGACCTGATATTAAACACGCCAGGTGGAAAAAGGCAAAGAGACCCTGAGGCGGAGAGCAGGTTCAAGTTTAACATGAGTTGTATTCAAGGTCTATTAAAAGGGGATAATACCGCTCGCCTAACCCACAGGAGAGCTAAATTTTGTAAAGTGTTCTGCAGATGTCAGAAGAATTATAATTATCATTAATTTAAAAATGATCATTCAACTTAGTCTTTGATTCTAGGCAGATGTCATCCTTTACCCTTTCTATTACAACTGTTGAATTGCAATTTCATTTATCTTCATTGTCTGCAGTTTTGAAGTAATGGGAAAAGTTCATAGTGAAGGCTTTGAGGTGTCTTCCTGTTATGAAGGGTTCCCATATTAAATAAATTATATTGATTTAAGCCTATTAGTTTATCAAAAGAGCATAATCCTATTCTTTAGCTTTCAAGGGAAAGCAGCAAACTATTTCAGTTAATTACTGCTTCCTTGTTGGTACCCCAGAGCAAGCAAATATTCCATGGTCCAAAGTAATTGGTAATGACTGGGAATGAACACGTATGTATTGATCCTATTAGTTAATAAGGTTAATTGGAAAAAGTGAGAAAAGTGTGGGATGAATTTTCTTCACAAAAGAACAAGAATCTTCCAGTTTACAGAATATTTATATGTTTTACTTGGTGCTTAGGTAAAAACTGGTTTTATGAAAGACCCCTGAATGACATAGCTATGCAACGTGTGAGTTGCCAGAAAAATGCATCAAATGCAGACAAAACCAGTTCCAATCAGATGTGGGGCCATTATCAGTACAACAAGTGTAACACAAAGTGGACAAGCACCCCCCTACAGGGACCAAAGAGGTTCAGCTGCCTCTGAAGACCTTCTTCTGAAGGTCTTCTGTGTCATCTCATGGACGTCTCGCCTGCATCCCACCAGACACATGATGTCATTGCAAGGGAACGGTAAGGTTACAGTGGGAGCGGAGAAGGTGAGTTCATCCTGGCCATACTGCCTCACAAGCATATTTGGCTCCTCTCAGGCAAGAGAGGAGCTGGTGTTTCCTTCCTAGTCGTGCAAGGTCCTGATACACCTCACCCCGGGTGAATGGAGGAAGCGCATCCCAGGGTGGGAGAGATAAACTGGACCGAAGGAATGGACAAAACAAGTTTGGTGCCAAAGGAGGCTGGTGGCACAAGGAGGAATGATGTACTTCACCTTATACAGGTTTGAAACCAAGTCAGGTAGTTTGATGAAGCAAAAAGCTTTTTGAAGTATATTTCAATACAATTTCCCAGATTCTTAAGAGATTTCTAATAAAATAGTCCTGTCAACTTCAGTGAATCTTTGATTTATACTGACTGGGGATTTATCCTTCTGCTGAGGTATTTCTAAAGTACCTATAATTTTGTTATACTAGCAAGTCAGAGTTATTCTGATATATGTATTATTGGTTATTATGGACTGTCATCAACCCTTCAGTCAGATGGCCATGATTCATGGAAGAAAATCGCTCCTAATTAAGCATTCCTCTAATTATTCTTGCCAGAAACAAATGAAATATGCAACCAATATGTTCCATAACAGCTTCAGAAGAGCACCGTTAGGATTTGTGAAGCCAGATGATTGAATGCACAGGGAGGTTTTTCAGCACGTTACATGAGGAAAGGATCCATCCCTACCTTTTAACTGTCTTCTGAACATTTCAAGCAGTATTTAATGTCAGACTAGATTTTGGAGCAAGGCACATTAATGACTACAGTAATTGCTCTCTGGGAGAACAGATTTGAGTGACAACACTTTCTCTAACCTCCAGGGTCTTACTTTCTTATGAACGGCTTAACATTTAAACAAACTGATTTCTCAATATTTTACACCAAAAAAAAAAAAATAAAGAATTCCTGCAGAAGCTCATGTAACTATTTTTTCTGTATGTAATTAAATAGAAAAGATCTAGCACAACATTTTTCTTCGGTGTGTCACTGTATTGCTAGTCTGTTTCATGCATGCATATGCATCTCAGTAGTAGGATGTTGACCCCTCCAGAATGACTTCAAAATGCCTAGAGCTTATCGTTCCCTCTGTGTCTGAGAGTATAAATCTAATTACCAAGTGCCTGGAATAGTTTTGTGATTCCTGTAATTTTCTTTCTTGCCCTAACTTATCTCAGCTTACAAAGTCTTGAATATGCAGTAGTTTAGGATTTTTCTTCCCAACACGTGGACATACGCGATGCAAATTGCTTATATACATTTGATTGAAATCAGTTGAACTTCCCTAGCATTACAAACTAGTCTAATTGGAGGGAAAAACAGAAATGAGGTTCACCAATATTTGCCTCATCAAAGAGCAAATATACAATGTGAGTGCATGTTTCTACCAAAAATTCACCCCAGAACTCTGATCTTCGTGGTTTTTACTGCGTAATCCAATAATCATTAAGAGTTGGGTTGCCAAAAGATACATTGTGCCCCCATAAAAACTACAGTAATGCCGTGAAATTCTCAATGCTTGTCTACAATTGTAATAAAATAATTTCTGGTAAGAAATCTTCTCCTTCTCAATCTGAGGAAAATGTAACATGAATTATAAGAAAGTAAGTAGCAATTTGTGGGGTCTAAACTTTTCAAATATGTGGCAAAAGCCTGGAGATTCAGCAGGTTGCTTCTATACCATCACATCTGCAGGTTATTTGGTTCTGGCATGCTACTTCTGTGTAATTATTTATTAAAAGAACATTTATTAAAATGAACATTTCAAAAGGATTTTGCAGAGCAGTTGGAGTTTGGGTTTATTTTTCAATCCCGACAGCTTTTATGTGTGGGAAGTTTAGAACCACACTGGTTGAAGCAGGTAGACGCTGATCTCCTTTGAAATCAAGACTTACAGATGTTTCTTATGAAATCGGTGGGAAACAGACACCTAAGATACTTCAAAAATCTAGTCTCCATACTCTCGCAAATATCCTCTTATTGGAAGCAAGAAGTGCAATGCCTAATAAGGCTTTAGAGTTCAATGTAAATTGATTATATCTTGGAGAATTCTTGTGACTAGCTTGGATTTTCATAGATATCTTACTGTTCTAAGGAGTTCTTTCAGTAAACATAAAATATTCCAGTTTTTCATGGAAAGAGTCATATGTTGAACTCATAGGACTGACTATTATCTTATTAATAAGTGTATAATTAATCATATAATAATAATTGTATTTTGATTCCAAACACAATTTGTTCCATATTTGCCAGTAACAGGTAATTCAGCAAGACAAGGAATCATTACTGAGAACAGTTATTGGAGACAAGAAGTTGAATAGGTACGAGTGCTGCTGCTTCATACATCATAAATATATGTTCTCTGTGGTTCACAACAGTTATGTTAAGGTCTGGGGCTCAGACTCTCCCCTGTCCAAGAGCCATGAGTGCATCATCTGAAGCTGGCAGTCGCAGTGCAGCCAGTATGTTATTAATATACTTGTTATTAATATACTTTTATGCTATAGGAATATTTTGTGGCTTTTGAATGCCTCCATCAACACTTCCTCTTTCTCATTCTGAAAATACAGTCAACTTAGCTTTATTTTTCAGTTATCATAACCAGAGATTACGACTGCTCATAATCCACAAATCATGTCTGCCTTACCACATTGACCAGATTAGTCATCAAATAGTTAGATTCGCAGTTGTCTTTCTCTCTTGGTTTCCATATTTTCATTTTGTTAGCTGCAACTTCCTGCAAAACCACACAGACTTCCTTTCCAAATCTGACTACCACTGCTCCTGTAAGATGGAGGAGTACTAAGATCACAGCAAGATGCCAATTAAGAAACTGGTGCTATGGCTCCACCATTCTATGATTGCCAGTAGGCACCAGTGAAGCACTACAGCATCTCCCATAGCACCCAAAAATATGAAAAGCAGAGGAAGCATCAAGGCAATAAACTGGCAGCAGAACGATGGTCTGGGAGGCTGGAGGAGAAGTGCCCCCTGCTATTGCTAGCATGGCTCACGCAGCAAGTGCAGGGCTCTCTCCTCCCGCTGCATCCCTGGCAGCGATATCTGGGGTCTGCATCAGCCCTCCTCTCACCACCCTCCAGACCAGAAACAGGACCATCCCTGGCTTCAGACCACAGGGAACATTGTCTACCTCCATGGGCGCTGAGTCTCAGGAGATGGGCAGATTTAAAGCCATGCCCTGTTATTGGTGTTCCCAACTAGCTAGCTCTAGACAGGTCCCTGCTTAGCTGTGAGGGGGTTTGTAACAAACCTTTTCAACGTGCGTGTGTGCTGTTCAAAGTGCCCAAGCGCTTAACTTCAGATTTCTGCTTCTATTCTGGGGACCAGTTGGCTAAATACTCAGTTTGCAGCATCTAAACATATGGGCATCTATATTCTTTATCACATGTAGCTGAGAGTCCACTGAGCAATAAGGAGACTTATTTGTGCAAACTGTTCTTTTTACATTGTTTTTAATACTGCAAAATAAGGATTTAAATTTGTTTGCATACAGAAAGCAAATTATTTTTATGTTGTGCTGCCAGAGTAAAATTTTGCTGCATGCAGATTTCCTCTGCTTTTCTAAGAAGCTATCTAAAAATAAATGCTGTACACCTGCCTCATCTCCGTACACCATTCAATAACTCTAAAACTAAGCATGTGTGTAGCACTGTGCTAAAAGCCTCAGCAAAGCCTAGAGAGGGAGCTTCACATGCAGTGCCTTAGCCAACAGTATTATTTAGCTCACGCATAACAGAGCCTAGTGATGCACGACTTCCCCGAAAAACCACCTTTGACTTAATATTCAATGGCTTTTGGTCACCTCTGAAGTGGTCAGGCAATTGGACTAGATGACCATTATAGGTCCCTTCCAACTGAAATCTATTCTCTTTTCTTTTCTTTTCTTTTCTTTTCTTTTCTTTTCTTTTCTTTTCTTTTCTTTTCTTTTCTTTTTTCTCAAAACCAATAATCCATTTTCTTGGTCTTCCCTTTATGGAATCACCAAATCACAGAATAGAGTAATTTTACCTTCTGCTGGAATACCTATGAATATGAGAGGAGACAAGTGGTTGGACTAGCCCCTGATGTGTGGCATTAAGATTTCTACAGAAATAATCACTGCAAAATTATTGAGAGAGATGACATATGTGCACACTGTCTTCACCTATGAAAATAAAAACATTGTGTGTAGGCTATAGGATAAAACATGCCATTGCTATCAAATGAGCCCCAAAAGGTTTATCTGTAATGATTATTACCATTTTTAGACATGTTTTAGGACAAGGAACTTCTTTTTATCATTAATTCGGTTGTTTTAGTTCCTGGGTCAATATCTCTTGAAGTCGACAATAATATTCTAACTGAGGATTTCTTTCTTTATCTCAAAATATACCAGACAAATAATCTTAAGAGAACCCACCAAGCTGAATGACCACAATAATTTGTCAAAAATAGGGATGGATGTGATAGCTCCTGATGTGCAGTACGTCAGAAGAGCAGTGGGGAAGAATACAGCAGAATGTCCCATAAGCAGCATATAGATACAGCCACCAGTCACTCGACCCAGCTGTAAGCTTCCCAAGCAGTCAGAGAGCTGTGCCGCCAAGGAAAATAAATCTGTACTGTAGTAAAGGTTTCAGAATGATTTTGGACTGGAGTCTATACCATGTCAACACTCAACAATTTCATTAGCCTTCACTCTGCACTTAAACCCCTTTACAGCCCTGTCCTGAAGTTGGGTGAAATACCCATGGAAGCCAAGTGGAAAGTATAGAGCCCTTTAGCGTAAGGAGGGGAATACAGTTCAGATTTTTAATAGATCTACAAATGTCTCCACTCAGAATAACACAGGAAAGTTTTTTTCTTCTTCCCTCAAATGTGCCCTGCAGAGGAATCACACACTTACCAATTTGAAATGTCCATTTCTAATGGAAACACGGGGTCGCATCCAAGTGATGATCTTTTCATTCTGGAATGGAAGAAGCAGAGGAAGCCTGCTTTGAACCACATGCAGCAATGTGAAATTCCTTCCTCTCTTCCTTCGGTATGTCTCATGCCGAAGCTTAAGCTTTTTCAAACTACCATTGTAGATGTATCAACTTAGCAGCAGCAGCTTTGAAAAGAGTGTAGGTTTATAGCAGGTGAGGATGCAGCCCGCAGTTTGTGCTTCTGTGTGGGCATTTGTTTATTTTTAGCAATTCCTCAGTTCAGTCACGGTTTGAAGTATAAGCTCTTTTGAAGCCCTCTTTGAAAGTACTACCCTTTTTGAGAGACATTTCAGAGTTTTGAAAATACCCTGTAAAATGTCTGTGTTCCGTAAAAGAGATTTGACCGCTTCTCATTTAGCATCGTCAATCACCTTAAAAGATTTAATCAAACTAGGAGACCAACTAAGAAATTTTTCTGGTGGCAGCTCTAATAAATCAGGAACATACTTCGATGAGGAGGAGGAGGAATAGTAAATGGGTTTTGACCCATTTCCAATTTATTAGAGCCTTTCTCAACTCAGTGTAAATCATAGAATCATAGAATCAATCGTTTGAGTTGGAAGGGACCAAAAAGATCATCAAGTTCCAACCCCTCTGCCCTGGGAAGGAACACCTCCCACTGGAGTACATTGCCCAAAGCCCCATCCAGGGCTTGAACCCCTCCAGGGATGGGGCAAATCCCACACTTAGACCAATGTTACATCTTTTTGACAACATAGGAAATGAGAGTGGTATTTCATCTTCTATTGTTCAACATTTAAAATCATTATTAATTTGAAAAATTGAGAAAAAGGTCTGTAGGACGGAGTAATACTCCTGTACTGAAGATGAAAGAATAACTGTAGATTTCTTGAACTGATTATTCTCCCTTCTTTTCTCATGAAAATGACTTCCATATGAAAATGAAATTGCATATTTCTTACAGCATGAATTGTCTTTACCTAACTAAACAGAATACTCTTCCAAGAGTGCTAAGGAAAATGTATTTATCCTTAGGCAGAACATAAGTACACGTGGTTATGAAGGTCAGCCTGGTTTCTAATCTCAGTGAAATATATGTACCATATTTAGCAGACGCATGTACAAGTATGCCCATACAAGAAGAGAGAGTGAGAAAAGCAATTATAATTGCTATTCTCCAAATATATCATGAATTCTCAGATTTTCATATTACCCTTTTACATTCCAAGAACAAACCTTCACAGGTCTTGGGGGTGGAGGGTGGGGGGGAAATAAGAGAAGTTTCAGCTTCTGGCAGGACTTTTTATTTGGTTAAATGTTAGAGAAAAACCAGAACTTAAACATCTTTAGTGAACTGCACCCCCTTTGTGATCTTTCCAAAAATTATATTAACCCAAAAAGCAAATTTCATTGTAGGCAAAGTTGGATGGCAAAACTCTGCTCTCAGTGCAACACTTCAGATGCCCACGAATTGCGTGAATCTGTCACTGGAAGTTGAGCTTGGTGCCAAATATCTGTGTTTTCAGTGTCTATTCACAGGCTTAGAAATAACATGTCTAACTAGCCAGCTACAGAGAGAATAGTGTGATCTTTGTATCTTAGGGAGCTTTTGTATTTAAACAACATTAAGGAAGACAACACAGCATAAGGATATTAGAGTGTTTGATACATACATACAGAAGAACCACCATTGATCTCCTCTTGGATCTCTATTCAAATGAAATTAAAGCAAATCCATAGTCCTCAGGTCTTTGAGGCTTAATATCTATTTTATAGGCAAGCTAGGCCTTTACCATGTACGCCATCCTTACGGCAATGTACATGGCATGTGCCTTCCTTGCTGCTTTTGTTTTGTGCTTTTAGGACATATGATAAAGAAATTAGAAAAATAATTACTGTTCACGGGAGTTGTTACCTCTTTTTACACAAATAGACTTTCACACTTCTTGAAAGGGTGACAAAGTTAAGAAATTTTATGCAAGTACTAGAATGGCACAGCTGTCAAGGTCTGATATCTCTTCTTTTTTTTTAAATCTATTGTAGCACAGGAAAAGTACAAAAATTCAACAGAAAATAATTAAAGTAGAATCATTACATTTCTTATGGCAAATCATGGGCAATTGTGTGGTGTCACTGAAAAGCATGAAGTGCAGTAAAGTCTAAAAGCTGGAAGTGCCCCATTATTCATTTTTACTGAAAATCTAAGAGGGCTTCATTTAAACTCAGGATTTGTCATATGGCCCTTAAAGCAGGTCTTTCAAGATTTCTAACAGTTGCTTCACTCCTGACCTTCAGAACCACGTGTTATTTCTTTGTTTATGAGGTTCATCGCATTTATACATGCCTGCAGTGCTATGTTAAGAAGCAAAAATACAGAGTGAAAGCTGGATCTCTTTGTCTACCAACACAAAAATAAAACCAGTGTTCAAAATACAAACATATGGAGCCCGGGAAAAGTATTTGTTCCCGCTTCTGTTTAAAGAATTTAAAGTGATTTTGTGACTATACTTCTAGACTTTGCAAGGATTATACTTTTAAACCAAAACCTCTCAATCTAATAACTCGAAGGAATTTCTTCAAAATCTAGAATATCCAAACTACTTCACATTTTATTGTTCTTTGAAGTGAAAGACGCAAATGAAACATACTGCTTGCCAGTGGACTTCATAGTTAGAATCATAGAATCATAGAAAGGACCAGAAGGAACCTCCAAAGACCATCTAGTCCGACGTCCCCGCAGGCAGCAGGGACACCCCCTACTAGGCCAGGTTGCCCAGGGCCTCATCGAGCCTCACCTTGAATGTCTCTAGGGAAGGGGCCTCA
>BJBW01003731.1:21387-66684 GCA_004320125.1 Scolopax mira | reverse complement strand
AAAGCTTTTTCACGGTGAGGGTGACAGAGCCCTGGAACAGGCTGCCCAGGGAGGTTGTGGAGTCCCCTTCCCTGGAGCTTTTCAAGACCCGACTGGATGCAGTCCTGAGAGGCATGCTCTGACATGCTCTGGGTGGTCCTGCTTTGGCAGGGGAGTTGGACTAGATGATCTCTATGGTCCCTTCCAACTCCAAAAATTTCAGTGATATTCAGTGATATTCAGTATAAGCAATCCAGGAGGTTCCTGGAATGCATCAGTGATGACTTTCTTCTCTAAGTGACAGAGAAGCCAACAAGGAGTTGTGCTGACGTTGTTCTCACCAAAAAGGAGGGGCTGGTGGGGATTGTGAAGCTCAATGGTAGACTTGCTTGTAGTAACCATGAGATGGTAGAGATCAAGATCCTTAGGGCAGCAAGGAAGGCATACAGGAGGCTTGCAACCATAGACTTCATGAGAGCAGACTTTGGCATCTTCACGGACCTGTTTGCCAAAGTACAAGGGATAAAGCCCTGGAGAGAAGAAGGGCCTAAGAAAGCTAGTTAATATTCAAGGATCACCTTTTTCACCTCCTTCAAGTTCAGGCGTGATGCATCCCAACAAAAAGGAAGTCAGGCAAAAACACCAGGAGGTCTGCATGGATTACCAAGTTGTTCCTGGACAATCTGAAACAGAAAAAGGAACCCCACAGAGGCTGGAAGCAAAGACAGGTAGCCTGGGAGGAATACAGAGAAATCAACAAAGCAGCCAGGGATCTGTTTAGAAAGCTAAAGCCCTGATAGATTTAAATGTGGCCAGGGACATCAAGGACAACATAAAAAGCTTTTACAGGTACATCAGTGATAAAAGGGAGACTAGGGATAATGTTGGCTATCATCTCCAGAAGGAAACGGGAGACCTGGTCACCCAAGACGTAGACAAGGCTGAGGTACTCAATGACTTTTCTGACTCAGTCCTCACCAGCAAGCACTCTATCCACACTGCCCAAGTGGCAGAGGGCAGTGGCAGGGCCTGGGAGAAAAAGGAAGCACCCACTGTAGGAGGAGGTCAGGTTCCAGACCATCTAAGGAACCTAAAGGTGCACAAGTCCATGGGACCTGATGAGATGCATCTATGGGTCTTAAGGGAATTGGCAGGTGATGTTGCCAAGCCACTGTCATCATATTTGATGAAGTTGTGGCAATCCTGTGAAGTTACCAACAAAGGAAACATAAAGGAAACATAACCCCCATTTTAACAAAGGAAAAAAAGCAAGACCTGGGGCAACTACAGGGCAGTCATTCTCACCTCTGGGCCTGGAACAATCATGGAGCAGATCCTCCTGGAAGCTATGCTAAGGCACATGGAAAATAAGGTGATAGCCAACATGGCTTCACAAAGGACAAATTGTGCCTGACAAATTTGGTGGCCTTCTACAATGGGGTTACAGCATTGGTGGATAAGGAAAGAGCAAGTAAGATTATCTACCTTGTGCAAAGCATTTGACACTGTCCTATACAATATCCTTGCCTCTAATTTGTCTAGATAGTCACACTCAAAGAGTTGCAGTTAGTGGCTCAATGTCCAAGTGGAGACACCATATGAGCAGCATTCCCCAGGGATCGGTACTAGGACTGGCACTGTCTAAAATCTTTGTTGGCAACACAGGCAGAGGGATGGAGTGCACCCTCAGCAAGTTGACAGATGACACCAAGCTGTGTGGTGTATTCAACATGCTGGAGGGAAAGGGAGGCCATCCAGAGGGACCTGGACAAGTTTGAGCTGTAAGCCCATGCAAACCTCATGAAGTTCAACAAAGCGAAATGCAAGCTCCTGCATCTAGGTCTGGGCAATCCCATTCATAAATAGAGGCTGAGTGGAAAATGCATTGACAGCAGCCCTGAGGAGATGGGCTTGGGGGCGTTCGTTGATAAGAAGTTCAACAAGATCCAGCAATGAGCGCTTGCAGCCCAGAAAGCCAACTGCATCCTGGGCTGCATCAAAAGAAGCCTGGCCAGCAGGCCAATGGAGGCGATTCTGCCCCTCTACTCTGCTTTCATAAGACCCCACTGGAGTACCATGTCCAGCTCTGGATCCCCTAACATAAGATGAGCATTGACCTCATGGAGCAGGTCCAAAGGAGACACACAAAGCTTGCGAGAGAGCTGTAGCACCTCTCCAAGGGAGACAGGCTGAGAAAGTTGAGGTTGTTTAGCCTGGAGAAGAGAAGGTTCTGGGAAGACTTTATAGTGGCCTTCCAGTTCCTAAAGGGGGCCTTACAGGAGAGATCAAGAGGGATGCTTTATCACGGAGTATAGCGACAGGATGAGATGTAATGGTTGTAGACTGAAAGAAGGGAGATTTAGAGTAGATATTAGGAATAAATTCTTTACTGTAAGGGTGGTGAGACACTAGAACAGGTTGCCCAGAGAAGTTGTAGATGCCCCATCCCTGGAAGTGTTCAAGGCCAGGCTGGATGGGCTTTGGGTACCCTGATCTAGTGGGAGGTGTCCCAGATCATAGCAGGGGAGGTGGAACTAGATGGTGTTTAAGGTCCCTTCCAACCCAAACCATTGCATGACTTTGATTCTATGTAGTTAAAGATTCTGTATTACAGTTAAAATGGTTTACTAGCAATTTGCATTTATATCTGTAGCATCAAAACCAGATCTTTAAGCAGATAAGAAGCCATGGCAAAAAATCCTGTTTTGATTGCATGAACACTGGGTATCAGCATGACTGTATGCTTCAAAGACTCACATAAAATTTACTGAAAGGTAACTGATTGGTAAATTTTACACAGCGAATTATCATTTGAGTATGAAAGCAACTCTAATGAAGTTGCCCAGTTGTAGGAGTAAAGACAATCAGACTCTGTTAAGTGCAAGCTGGGGAGTGGTGGGTAGAGGATTGTACATACAGAGGGATGTTACAACTATTTTAACACTAACACACAACAGTTCAGGAAAAAAACGTTATCCAGCAGCTGTGAAAAACAAGACTGAGATAAGCAAGAGTGAAATAATTAACCAGAAATTTTGTCAGAATATGGCAGCTGATATTCTTGTTCTATTGAGCATAAGCAGTCAGGAACATACTGGTTTTATAAAAAAACCAAAACCTTAAATAAAGATGACCTAGACATATTGGTGACGCAGAGGGAAGAGAGCCATCTATTGAGTCAATAATTATAATAAAACAAACAAATCACATATTTGTCATGAAACAGAAAAGGAAGTTTGAAGTGATATTGAAAGAGCGAGCCCTATTGAAAATCTAAAGCTTTTTTTTTTAAAAACGTTACTGCAATTTATATGATAGCGATTCTATGATTCTATACAAGTGAGATAGTGTTTTAGCCAAATTAATACTTATGCCTAAAACATTTCTCAAAAGCTTCTGATGTTTCAATATTTAAGAAATCTAAGAGCTTTAGAGTCCAAAGGGAAGATGTCACTTTCTGAACATTCTGCCTCTTTAAAATCCACTATAGTTCAACACAAAAACAGGAAGATTCTCAAAATTACATATCAAATTACTCTGGAAAAGTCGGCCTTTTTTTTTTTTTTTCTTTTTAAAACATTATAGAATATGAGCTTAACCATGTTGGAGCATAAAATATTGGAAAAAAAAACATGGAGAAACAGTTACAGAAGATATTGGTAATTTATATGACCTTTGGATTACAAACTTGTTGATAATCAACCAGCAACAAATGAAAGCATTTGTTTGCAGAAAAATTAACTACCTCTAGAAATATGTACAGTAACTCTTAAGTGTGTTCTATTTCTCACTCCAACATATATTTTGGAGTGATATATTTCTTTATCACCAAATATAAAAGGATGCTATTTATCTGTGTTTCCAAATTCTTTAACTTAAACCATAGAACACAAGTTCTGGATATTTGTGAACCAGTTCCTGCTGTGCCCTTTAAGCATTTGCACAATGTAAAATGTACACCTGAAATCTAGTCTGTGAAAATTATTAGAAATGGAGTGTAACCTGCATTGCCAATATCTCTTTTAAAGACGCGAGTATGTCTTAAATTTTGTTTTAAATTTACTCTCAGAAATTACATACTCTTTAAAAAATACTCATTAATGCACAAAAGCTATTTCAGTAAAGAAATTGATTAAAACCGAAAATCATCCTTCCAAAAAAGCTCTAAAAAAGAGTATCTCTTCTTTCACAATGTTTGTAAAGACAACTTTTACAATGAGTGAACTAATGCCATGACTCCTGTTCTGAAAAATTAAAAGTACATACAGAAAATGTGATTTTGTCACTAAATGCTCCAAGGTGCTATACCACACAAAAATCCAATCTTTATTTCCACACAATAATCAGCAATGAAGAATCAATACAGGAGAAAAAAATAGAAAATGGGGTAGAAACTCAGTCATAATTCAGCCATAAAGTCTAGCTGAGGGCTACAAAGATGGTCAAGGGAATGTAGCATCCCTCTTACGAGGAAAGGCTGAGAGACCTGGGTCTGTTTAGCCTAGAGCAGGGAAGACTGAGAGGGAATCTCATCAATGCTTATAGTACCAAAAGGGTGTGTGTCAAGAGGATGGGGCCAGACTTTTTCCAATGGTGCCCGGCAAGAGGACAAGGGGCAATAGGCATAAACTGGAACACAGGAAATTCTATCAGAAAATGAGGAAAAACTTCTTTACTTTGAGGACGACAGAGCACTCAAACAGGCTTCCCAGAAAGGTTATGGAGTCTCCTTCTCTGGAAATATTCAAAATCCACCTGGATGCATTCCTGTCCAGCCTGCTCTAAGTGAATCTGCTTTGGTAGGAGGGTTGGACTAAATGGTCTCCAACAGTCCCTTTCAATTTCTACCATTCTGTGTGATTCTGTATGTGATAATTTAGATTCTGCACACTTCTAACATAAAAAAAAATAGCTCTTTCATATGAACAGTCCTGCCTTGTAGACAGTTTGCCTCCAAAAGAACTATATTACAGTATTTGGAGTATCTGAGCAATCATCTCAAATACCAGTTACCCTGACGTGCCCTAATTGATTATGAAAATCTTCTCTTAGATTTGACAATTTTAACTATTGCATATTTGACAGAATCACAATGTTACTTTCTTATTCACCAATAGTGTTTCTGAGAATAAAGAACTCTTAAAATAAAAAACCTTCAATACTGGCAACTTAAAAATGCAAAAATACACTTCAAAAGTGTTTATCCCTAAGCAGCTTTCATCAAGTCCAATGGAGGTGGAAATACTGAAAAATTTTACAAAACAGCATTGTATAGAAACCCTTCATTTTTAAGCTTGTCTATGAAATTTTCACATAATTACTACAAATATAGCATAGTAAAACAACAGGGAACTGCCTTACTGGAGCCCCGGCAGAACTTTAAAGCTATGCAAAGACCATTACAGCACTTACATAGCATTCACTTTCTGATCCTTCAGCTCTCTCATTACATTTTTCAACCAAATAGCTCAACCTTACTTATGTTTTACTACCTTAGTGAGAAAACTTATTCAAATACGTACAGATGACAGTTTAGTCAAGTATAATCAAAAGCAGTTTTGTGATGCCTATTTGGAAAAAATAAAGGGGGAAAAAAAAAAAAGAAATCAACTTCCTTTTCAAATATTTCATCTGTGGAAAGAAAAAATGAAGAAACACCTGACCTTGTTTCTGAAGTTTCCTCCAAAAAGCTGTATTTGAAAATATGAAGCAATCATGCATTGGCAGTCTTGGATTTGACCTCACCAGATGTAACAGGAAATTACTCAGTAACTATTTGGGAAAAATAGATGTGTCGAGTAGGAGACCATCAAGATTTTGTTTTGAGAGCATCTATAAAATTATGTCTCATATAGTGTTCACGGAGTCTATACTATTGAAAACCAAGAGTTTCTCAAGCTTGGTTTCAGCATATAAAACTGACATAATTCCTAAGAACAATACATGTTGCCACAGCCTTGAGGGCAGAATGACAATTGGAAAAGAGTAAGAGACTTTGGTGGATTGCATAAATGAAGTTACTTACCAACAGATTCTTCAAGTTCTTCAAGATGCACATTTTCATAAAAATCATACAACCAACATGATTATGGATTCTTTTTTGTCATAGTATTGACAGATAACCATTCTCTCTTTTCATGCTCCATGCCACAACAGTATTTTTTCTACACACACACTGACACTCATACTCACCCTTACTGCTTTTTCTCATCTTCAAAGTCCAGAATGCATAGAGACTGAGGAAGCAGAAAGGAGGTTGGGAAAGCAAAATGCATTAAGTTCTGAAGCCCACTACATACCAGTAGTAATTTTCTTTCTTTGTTGTTGTGCTGTCAATACATGTCATCTTTGTATGGAGGATTTCAGAGTTGCTAGGGACTCTTTCTGGGACCCATGGCAATAGTAACTGCATCTCCCACTCTGCCCAGGGCTGCATCCATCCCAAGAAATCATCCAGTGCTCACAGTGAAGACTGATGCCTGCCTCAAAAATGTCAGTCATGGAAATATTTTTCAACAAAGCTTACCACATCAAGCATGGTAGAATGGGCTCTGAAGCCTATGCAAGACGCTCCGTAGCAGGTAATTTTCTATATGGTAATTTTTACTAAACTGCTGCTGGTTCAGGTCTTCCAGCTATACAAGCAATGTGAAGAAGCTTCTTTTAAATAAGTTTAGTCATATGCAAGTGAAACTCAGAATCGTGGAAATGCCAGAGTTGGAAGGGACCTCTAGAGATCATCTAGTCCAACTCCATGCTAAAGCAGGAACGCCTAGAGCACATCACTCAAGACTCATCCAGGCAGGTTCTTGAAGATCTCCAGAGAAGGGGACTCCACGACCTCCCTGGGCAGCCTGTTCCAGGACTCTGTCAACCTCACTATAAAGAAGTTATTCCTCATATTTGAATGGAACTTCCCATGTTCCAGCTTGAGCCCATTGCCACTTGTCCTATCACTGGAAACCACTGAAAAGAGTCCAGCTTCAACACCCTTCAACCCACCCTTTAGATATTTATAAACATAAATAAGTCTCCCCTCAGCCTTTGCTTGTCCAGGCTAAAGAGTCCCAGCTCCTTGAGCCCTTCCTCGTAAGGGAGGTATTCCAATCCCTTAATCATCTTCATTGCCCTATGCTGGGCTCTCTCCAGTAGTTCCTTGTCCCTCTTGAAATGGGGGGGGCAGAACTGGATGCAGCATTCCAGTGGCCTCACCAGTACAGAGCAGAGGGGGAGAATGACCTTCCTCAACCCACTGGCCACACTCTTTCCTATAAAGCCCAGGATTCCATTGGCCCTCTTGGCAACAAGGGCACACTGCTGTCACATGGAAAGTGTGCTATCTACTAGGACCCCCAGATCTTTCTCCTCAATAGTGCTTCCCAGAAGATCCATCCCTAACCTATATTAGTGCCTGGAGTTCTTCCTCCCCAGCTGCAGGACCCTACATTTGTCTTTGTTGAATCTCATTAGTTTATTCTCTGCCCAGCCCTCCAGCCTGTCCAGGTCATACTGGATGGAGGCACAGCGCTCTGGAGCGCCAGCCAGACGTCCCAGTTTGGTACCATCAGCAAACTTGCTGAGGATACACTCTGTCCCCTTGCCCAGGTCATTTATGAATATGTTGAACAAGACTGGGCCAAGTATTAACCCCTGAGGGACACCACTGGTCACAGGCCTCCTCCTTGACAATTAAGTGAAAGAAGTGATAACAAAAATAACAAAATAGCTAGCAGGCCAGGAAAAGGGAGGTTTTGCCTACAGCAAGAGAAAATGGTCTATCTCAACTAAGGGCAATTGAGGAGAAAGAGGACAGCCTGCTGTTTATGAGTAGGGAGGTCTTAGACATACAATACAGATATACCAGAGGCAAAAAACACTGGAACTGGCGTGCTTAAGATACCTATGTGTTATATAAATATACACAGGCAAGAATAATTAGCTGGGCCTGTCACTTTCAAATTATATTACTGTAAATGAGGTGATCACAGAGATCAAGCACTCTTATTTGACAATAATTACATTAGAAAAGAGCAGATTATATTCAAAAGGCTCACAGAAGCATTGCGATCTTTTTACACCACATACAGTTCCTTAAGTTGCTTAAAAATATACTATGCAACTACAAGTGATCCTGTTTTCTGGGTAGAGAAATGCAAGTTAAAGAAAACCAAAACATCATTCTCCATCTTCTAATCTAAAATTCTTTTCCTTAGGATTCAGAAGACATAAATCGGTATGACTTGGAGCTTCCTACATTTGTGGCATAAAAATTAGTACAAAACTAGAACATCTTTAGCCCAAAGAAAGAAACTTAAATATTTTTATCCTGTGTTTGTATAATATTCAACAGAAAAGCAGAACGTATCCCAGATGAGTGATTTAGGAAGAAACATAATGTAGTTCAAACTAATAAATAGTTCAAGCTTACATGCTTAACAGCAGAGAAAGAAACACCCACAAATATAGCATCTGATTACTTAAACCATAATTTATGTAAGCATTTATACTAAAGACAGGGTTTCAATTCCATTTTCCTCCTGACTTTGCAGAGTTGCACCAGTATTCAATCTATGAGACAGTCAAGACCTTTCCTCTGTTATATCTTTATAATCCCCTTCTTGCTAAATATTGCACTAAATCGCCACTTCACAGATGAAAGTATAAATGATACTGTGATATTAGACACAAAATAGTATTTTTTCATTATACTATTTTCCTTAACTTTTATACAGTTTTTAACCTAGCATCTTACAAAATACTTTATCTAAAAGAACCCACAGTATTTGATACAATAGAAACACTAGTACCAGAAGTTGTGTATTTTTTTCATGACCTAGAAGAAAATACACACTGACACACTAATGCTAAAAGACAACTTGGGGAAACAGCCCATCTGAAACCTCCATCCTAAGCGTCCTGTCTCTGAAAACACACTAATGAATTCCATCATATGCTTGCCGTTTATAAGCATCAAATGGATTTACAAATGTGCACAAAACACATACTTATATGAAGGAGGTTCACATGATGAGGACTCTACATTTTCTTACTAAGTATGAAAATGTTTTCCCTCCGAGCCTCTGAAATGATGTTACAGACTGCCCACTTTCTAAGTACAAACAAGAGATGCTAGCATTTTCAAAAGTGAAGACAAAGGTCTCGCAATACAAAGGCTGTGAATGCAAAAAATTTTTAATAAATCTGAAGGAGGGCCACAAAGATTATATAGAATCATGTTGTTTGGAAAAGACCCTTGGGATCATCAAGTCCAAACATCTACCCTACTCTACAAACTTCTCATCTACACCATACCCGCCAACATCACATCTAAACAACTCAAACATGTCCAGGGATGGTGAACTCAACCACCTCCCTGGGAAGCCTATTCCAATGCCTGACCACTCTTTCTGTGAAAAATTCTTTCCTAATATTCAGTCTAAACCTGCCATGTTGGAGCTTGAAGCCATTCCCTCTCGTTCTGTCATTAATTACCTGCGAGAAGAGACCAACACCAACCTCTCTACAGTGTCCTTTCAAGTAGTTGTAGAGAGTGATGAGGTCTCCCCTCAGCCTCCTCTTCCTCAAACTCAACAGCCCCAGCTCCTTCAACTGTTCCTCATAAGATTTATGCTCCAGGCTCTTCACCAGCTTTGTTACCCTCCTTTGCACCTCCTCCAGCACCTCAATGTTTCTCTTGTATTGATGTGTCCAGAACTGAATACTTGAGGTGAGGCCTCACCAGTGCTGAGTACAGGGGGACAATCACTTCCCTACTTCTGCTGGTCACACTATTTCTAATACAAGCCAGGATGACATTGGCTTTCTTGGCTACCTGGGCACAGTGCTGACAAGCGGCTGAATATCAGCCAATTAGAACCCCCAGGTCTTTTTCTGCCCGGCAGCTCCAGCCACACTTCCCCAAGCCTGTAGTGGTGCATGGCGTTATTGTGGACCAAGTGCAGGACCTGGCACTTGGCCTTATTGAAGCTTGTACCCTTAATGTTGGCCCAATGATCCAAACTATCTAAGTCTCTCTGTAGAGCTTCCCTATCCTCATGTGAATCAACACTCCTGCTTAACTTGGTGTCATCTGTGAACTTGCTGATGATACACCCTATGGCCTTATCAAGATTGTCAATAAAGATTTTAAATAGAAATGGTCCCAACATTGAGCTCTGAGGCACACCACTTTTGACTGGCCACCAGCTGGATTTAAATCCACTGAGCACCACTCTTTGGGAACTTCCAGCCAACCAATGATGAGAAGGATGGAACAACTCCCCTGTGAAGACAGACAGAGAGCTTGGAGAAGAGAAGGCTCTGGGAAGACCTTATAGCAGCCTTCCAGGAACTACAGGGGCCCTACAGTCAGGAGCATTCCCCTATAGATGGGGAAGGACTCTTTATCAGGAAATGTAGTGATAGGACAAGGAATAACGGTTTTAAACTGAAAGAGAAGAGATTTAGATTAGATATTAGGAAGAAATTCTTTACTGTGAGGGTGGTGAGACACTGATCAGGTTGCCCAGAGAAGTTGTGGAAGCCCCATCCCTGGAAGTGTTCAAGACCAGGCTGGAAGGGGCTTGAGAAGCTTCATCTAGTGGAACACCGCCATGTCAGGAATTAGATGGAACGAGATTTTAAGGTCCCTTCCAACACAATCCATTCTATGATTCTGTGATATGAATGAGAAAAATCCTTAAGAGTGGAGCATGAGTCCCCATTGCCGAATCTTCCACCAGACTATAGAATAGCACAGGAGCTAAACTCTCAGCCAAATGGTCTTGATGAATGCGTCAGTTTTGTTAGCTTCATTTATATGCAACGTAAAAGATATGTTTGGAATTAAATTCAAGTACTATTATTATCTATTATCTTAGAATTATATATCTATTATCTTAGAATTTAAAAGGTACTTCTGAAGTACGCATTTATTTTACACTGTTATGAGTCTGTGATTCCAAATGGCTGTTTAACAATATAACATTCTATTTCTAGAGATGAGGTGATTTTAGAAATAGGACACTAAAACACATCTGTATCACCAGTCCCATGAAACATTGCTCTAGACCACCTCATAGAAAATACAGCTGCACCAGACACTGGGGGAACAAGTGATTCAAGATCTGTGTGGAAGAAGAACGTCTTTAACATGCAGCAGGGGAGCAGAGGATGCACCTGAACCTCAAGGAAAAGCTTACGGCGCACATCATAGATCAGTAACAGTGACCTTTACCAGAGGGCATAGCTCAAAGTTAGATCCCTGCAAAAGCAAAAATAATTTTGCAAGCTTAAACAAAATACTGTTGACATTCTTATTTTCCTTCCTAGTTCTACAAAAGTCATATTACTTGAACTAAAGTCAAAATAGCAGGAAAAAAGCAAGAAAATTCAGAAGAAATGCCTTTTAAAAATAACACTATGGCACTGTAAAAAACTCTTAAGTTCTACAGTTTTAAAGAGTGACACTCTAGTGTCTCAGGCAGAGGGTCTTGCTTGCTTGTTTTAAAGTGTGTAAAGAAAGAAAGGGTTTGGGTGTTGTTCCCTATGCACAGACCCATAACGTTCTTATGTTCCTTCCCCTCCCTGTCATCACCTGTAAGCAAAAATAAGAAAGTACTCTGCCTTCTATAAGGCCTAAATTACATACTCCTGCAGGGTTGGATTTATACATATATATAATTGTGTGGAGCCTGGTTAATATTTAAGGCACTTGGCACAAACATGAATAGCTTGACTTCTAGATCAAAATGCAGGACTGCAGCCATAGTAAATATTCTTCCTGATAACCCACTAAACACAACCACTTAAAGACAATTTAAATGTATAGATGTCATAGGCAAAGGAAGACACAATTATATATAATTCTGATGGAAGAAGGTCTTTTGGATGAGGCTGAGGAAGATTAAAATCTTCTTTTATACCCAAAGAAGATTCCCTGTATAATGTGTATAATATCTAACAGTTCAATGTTTTTACATTATGTTTTAGATTTTTATAATGGTCAGAACAATTTTAATTTCTCCATTACACATAAAGAAACATATCTAACTTATTGAAATAAAATGTCTACCTTAATAAATAATGACTTCACTGCAATTAGAAAGCAGTATATTTCACTGCATTGTGCTACCTCCAAAAAAAAGCCATCTCATATCATGGTATGAAGAATATTAAAGCAAATCTTAATCTTCAGGTAGGCAAACACATACTGAAAAGGAAAACCTCCCCTCTCTCTGAAAGAATGCAAGTTCACCACTACATACTTTCACCTAAAAACACTTGGTATATTCAATACTTGGCCAAATAAATTGTTTCAACTGAAATCTTCTATAAAACCTCAAGAATAGAACAGATGTCAACAATCATCTAGTTCAAAAATAAAGAAGAAATGGAGAAGAATAAAGATTAAGCAGAGAAGGTACAGGAGGACCGCTAATCCAAATTAAGGAATGCTTTCACCATGCATGGTGAAAAGTAGATGAGAAAATATAGATGCAAAGATGACAAAAAAGGGTTCTGTGGAGATTACTTACTTGTAGACAAAAGTAAGTACAGCACATTTGAGAAATTATTCTGAAGGTACAAATCAGGTACATAAACCCTGATCCAAAATAATTATAGACTTCAGCTAATTATAGACTTCAGCTTGCTTCCACTATTCAGAGAAAAACAGAAAGAATTCTGACATAAAATGATATTGAGAGAATTCACTATTGTGAATGTGACATATGCTCAAAACTTCATGACTGCTGGTACAATTTTGCAAGACAAATTGTGAGTAATAACACATATATGGCAGTCCGAGTTGACATCATCCAAGAGCTCCCCTCACTGGGTCTAATATTTTCTGTTATTAATTACCATATTGCTGGAATTTACCATGCTAATTATATATGACAATACATGTTAAAATAAAGGATGCACATACCCACTCATTTTATATTTGTTGCACTTAATAAAACTTCATGCTTATACATAACACACAAAACCTAAATATAAAAAAAAGCTTCCTGAACTTAAAACTATTTTCCTATTTGTGATAGCTGAAACCAATCTTGACCCTCGTTCAAGTCCCATTCAACAGTACTTATAATTGAAAGCCACTTCTCTCTTGCTATATAATAGTTACAAAATTCAAGACAGGAAAAGCACATAAGATATTCAGCACTAAGGATCTACACACAATACCCTGACAAAGTACCAAATACTAGAATAACTATTGACAAAGTATCATACAAACAAACCAACCAACGGGAGAGATGGGAGGGGACTCTTTATCAGGGAGTGCAGTGACAGGACAAGGGGTAACGATTGTAAACTGAAAGAGAGGAAATTTAGATTAGATATCAGGAAGAAATTCTTTACAGTGAGGGTGGTGAGACACTGAACAGGTTGCCCAGAGAAGCTGTGGATGCCCCATCCCTGGAAGTGTTCAAGACCAGGCTGGATGGGGCTTTGAGCGACCTGGTCTGGTGGGAAATGTCCCCGACCATGGCAGAGGGGGTTGGAACTTGATGATCATTAAGGTCCCTTCCAACCCAAACCATTCTATGATTCTGACTTTTACTGACTAAACCATACCAAGTTGCTTGAATAAGAGTATTACCTCTTAAATAAGTATTCAGTTATTACTCAAACTAAGATGACTGCACATAATTTTGAAAAAAAAACCAAAATTCTTTATTGAATTTATTAGCTTGAGGTACCACTACCACATTTACCCATAGTGGCAGGCCCTGGCCATGCACACACAACAACTTTTGGCTGTCTCTGTAGTGTTCATGAATTACTTTAATATAGTTTTGAAATACTAAAAATAGTGGCATATATATTAGGAGTTTAAACTAGGAATGTTTAAAATTTTGCATAAGTGCATGTATGGATAGCTAATGACTGTTGATCTAAGTTATTTGATTATGCAGCATTAAAGAGATTTTTTTACTCAACTGTTGATAATGTTGTAACCGCTGGGCTTTATTACCTTAGCCAGTAGAAACAGAGCTAATAAAGGCCAAATCATCAGAAGTAAGAAGAGTTTCAAGTCTAGAAATAAGTATAAAATAAAGCATAAAATAGCACAAATTGTTACATTTGCTCAGTATGTTCCCATTTGGAGTATTCCCTACAGTTTCACTGCAGGGCTACAGTTTCACTTGTTAATAATAGCTCAATGTGGCAGGAACAGAAGGGAGCAGAAAACAAACAATGGTAGTAAGAACTGGAATATAGTATGTGAAAGGGAAAATCTACACAAGACTTGCTAGTTATTAAACATGTTTACAATTTCATATTTAATTCTTTTCCGTTGGCCAGACCACCATTCCTTCACATGTTGTTGCAAAATAAATGGTTTGACCAGAATTTCAGTTAGTTCTCACTGTTATTTCAATGTTTGTATTTCAGCAACCATACGTTCCAGTGTTTACTTCATGTAATAAAGTGTGTGAAACATATCTTTAGAAAAGTTAAGAAAACAATAGAAAATGCAACACAGGTGGTAATTTAATTCTGACTATGCCACATGTAAATAAATACTCTTGTTTTCTTAATAAAATTTTTTATTCATTAAAATGTTTTGATTTGAGTTGAAAACAAGAGTTTGATTTCACATGAGTTTTAACACAAAAAGTTATCTATTGTTTAGTAGATTTGATGTCAGAATCAATTTTAGTAGCAACTGACTGAGCACACATGGTGAGGCTAGCTTGGCAAATACAAAATATTTGAGAATGGAATTTAAACTTTGAATTTTTACTGTACCTCCATTTTATCAGAATTTTAATAGTTTTTTAAGCTACATTTCATTCTACATTATGAAAGTGAAACTGACTAGCTACAACTGCAGATGTAAACTACAATGTATTTCTTCACTTGGGACAATTCTGTAATATCACCTACTCCTGCCTATTCCCACCTGCTCTTTTACTGAAGAATTTCCAGGCATTTCCTTTCAAGTGCCACTTCTTTGCTGTAAATTCACTAAAAAGCAAGGAAAAAAAAAAAAGAAAAAAAAAGAAAAAAAAAAAAAAAAAACCAAAAGAACCCACCCCAGCCTGTAAGTAGTGTTAATCACTTTGAAAAATACTTTTAACACACTGAATATACTTACAAATTAGTTAGGAAGCAATCTATCTCTATGCATAATGGGTGCAGTGAATTTAATACAGAAATGGGTACAACTTCAGAGAAAACACCATCCCTAATTTAAAAAAAGGTTAAGACACTTATGCACCAAACTTCATTAATCCACATTTTAAATGTGAAAAATATTTCAAAAAGTTATTAAGTAATATGGAACAAAGAGTGCTCATTTTAGGGTTTATATTACTTCTTTCATAATTAAAACGAACAAGCTAGGACCTCAAATTTAAATCTTATCCAAATCCTACTGAAATAATGGGCATGCTGCCATTGACCTCAAAGCATAAATAATCATGCCTTTTGTTAGGAAAGATTGGTATAAACTAGAAGAAATTGAAGAATACTGAATACGAAAATTAAATGTATATGATGTTGCCACTAAAAGAATTAATTTACAACCTGTGTCCTAATTAAAAGCATGTGTTTGTAAGTTATTTTTATGCATACATAATCTAGTAAAATGTAGCTATAAAGTTGAGCTAAATAGTCCAGACTGATATTTAAAATATGAAGAAAACATGAGAATGTATTATATATTCATGTGTGGTGAAAGACAGATTTTATACAACAGATGGCAGAGAAAATCCAAAATTGGTGAAAATCCAGGGTAGAAGATGGCCTAATATGTTTTCCTGGATTGTTAAGAATGAGAAGCACAGCCACTCACTTGCATGTATATATATTATTCTGCAAGTCATTGTGAAGTTGTGAAAATAATAACAGCCCTAATATTGTACTTAAGCAAGAGCAGGGGGTAGGGGAGGATAGGGGAAGAGAGAGAAAAAAAAATAAATGAGAAGAATGTTAGGATTCTATTCAGATAACTAAGAAAAAAATTAAATGAGAGATTTTTAAACAAGTCTGTGTTCTTTATAAAAAAGAAGGAAAAATATGACATTTCAAACTGCTTGAAAGCCCTTCCTCAGATATCTGGCCAAGCAGTAACTGAGTGTTCTAACAGATATCCCAAACTATTACCACCAAACATTTCCTGGAAAAACTATCATTTGAATAGTTTTATGACCCTTTGTGCAACTCAGAAAGTAAATGCCTAGAGGAAAAAAAGGGGAAAAAAACAGAGCATACAAAAGTATTTTTCATTGATTTTTTTTCTTCTGTAGTAAGTCTAGTATGTACAAGGAAAAGTTTTATTTGTAAACTACAGCAGGCATTAATATACTATTACTATCAGCAACAAATGTGGTTTGGTATTTTATGGATTTATCCCAATGCATTTTTAATTACTAAAGGTTTCATTGCCTCATTTAGAGATGGGCTTTTACTGGGAGCAGTAAGGAGTTGCACTGCCCATGTTGTACACTGGAAGTTAATCTCAGGTTTTCCAGTTCAGGAAATTATTAGGTGTGTAACCAGTTCCGTTCAGTGAGTACATCTTAAGAGATCAGTGAGTACATCTTAAGAGATGTTTGTGGGATTACACTCAAAATTTCTGTCTTCAATTGAGATAGGAGAATGTTATTTGACTTTTCACTCAGAATCAAGTATTTCAATCAAGTTACTAAAAAGAAATTGAAAGACAAAAGCTTTCAGACTAAAAGTCTCCAGTCAGAGCATGCACATCTGAGCTGTACTCCATGACACCAGTCACTCTCCTGGATTTAGTATTAAATAAAACACATTTTAAAAACATTTTGTCCATCTGGAATGGATTATGCAAACTCTAGGTATACCTTTTACACCCTTCCACCCTCACAGAATCAAATTTTATAAACTAAACCAGAATACATATCTTCTGACTAACCAACTGTAAACTAAGAGTCAACTAATAGCATCAGAAATTAAAAATAACAGCCTTTTTATTGATTAGAAAACATTCCACTCACACAGTGTGCTTGTTAATTAACTGCAAATCACCTGCTGGTTGAAATATGCCATGCAATAAGCAGATTTTCAGATTCACATTCTAGCTACTTTATTGTTCCATGTGAGTTCCCTCAAATCCCACAGAGTCTACTCAATTCCTTCCACCTACAAAATCCAGAATAAAATTTAAAGATAAAATTTACACTAACCTCCATACTCCCAAACTCCAAAAATTCACAGCCAAGAGTGGAGACCTGAAGACTTCAGGCTTTATTTTGTTAATGTGAGGAACAAAAAAACCTACCCAACAACTAAGTGTGTAATTGTCAGCTAAAGGGGAATTATGTAATATGCCAACTGATTTCTTTAATTCCCAACTACTTCATCTTTTTCTTTATTACCTGTGTTATCTAATTTGATTTTCTACCATCATTTAATAGCCTACAGCCTGTCAGCTCACAGAAGGACCTACAGAAAATCAATGAAGGAGACCTTCCAATGAAATCTTTGTATATGTTTCCCCCACCACTGAAGATGCAGGGTTTGCATGCAACCTTGGAACAGCTCGACACCTGTTTGTGTCTAAAGCAAATCACCTACACACAGATACCCTGTATTGATGTAAAGGGCTCACAGTTGTTATGCTGTATCTCTCAGCCACAACCTCTTTTTCCAGCCTTAAGGTAGCCATGCCAAAGAACATGCCTTAGCGTAGTGAAGGCCCACAAAATGTTTTTGACACAAGTAAGAATATAAGAACTATGGTACTGGAGCAATATCTAGCAACATACTAATTCTCTCAGTGGTCAGTAGCAGGTCTCTAAAAAAGTAGTGTGTGTAATATGCCCTGTATAGAAACACTGGTACAAATATTCCTATTAAGCAAAGTACTGTGCAAATAATACCTTACTTTACTCAAACTGCTGTAGCAGAGTCCTAGTACATTTCAAGTTTGTTTGGAGTGTTTTCCAAATACATAATTTTGAATATGCAGGCATATTTTTCACTTACACCCCTTTAATTCCCTGAAAACAGAGAGGCACAGAGAACTCAGTGTTATTATTTGGAAAGGGGCCTCCTCGCATTTGAAGTGTCTGCAGAGACAGCCATTAAGGGCAACAGATACATGTCAGCTTTCCAGCTCTCTCTCTCAGATGAGTAATCTTACACATGGACCAAGTCAGTGGACAATCTTACAATTTTTGCTATCAAGGAAATCAACTACAGAAAACCAGCCTCCTGTCAGGGACTTAAATTTACTGCAAGGAACTGCAATGGAACAAGTTGAAAGGCTGCATAAAAAACAAGGGTGAAAGCCACTTAACGGACTAAGAGTCAAGTAAGAAGCAACGACATAAAACTGACATCAGAATTACTTCTTGAAATCAGAGCCCTTCTTGTTAACAGAAGAAGAAACTGCAGGATGAGGATGGGAGTCAGCGCTTCATGGAAACAGACACACTTTGGATATCTAAATTTATTGGACAAGGCTAGGAAATTGTCCTGACAGAACAATGTGAGAGTGCCTTGTATAAAAAAGAAATCTTTGCAACAGGTTAAAAAGCCAAGAAAAAAAGTGGAAAAGTGCCTCAGAAAAGAAGCATAACAATCTTGGACCTGATGGAGGAAAGGAATGTGCGGAGTCCTGGCTCCCTACCCCACTACCAAATGCCTTAACTAGTACAGAACCTGACGGGAAAATTTTACTTGTTATTGCAGAATAAAAGTATATTACTAACCTATAAGCAACTGATGTGCAAAAGGGCAACTGCACCCATAAAATACCTTTTAGGTATTTAGGTATTTATTTAGGTATTCCTTTTAGGACTGTTATCAGGACAATGCAACTACCAAATTATCCCCAGATGCATAAAACCCCTTAATGTTATGAAAAGAAAAAAAAAAAAAAAGAAATGCATGATTGTGGTCAACTCTACACAGGTATGCAAAATGAAACAAGAGGTCTTTTACCCATCTAAAGTACCTGCAGCAGTGCCAGAAACTTTGCAATTCTTTAGGTTAAGAACCACAAGATTTGCAGGAGTTTACAATTGCTGCCATATACATGTACCTTCTACCCCCTTGGAAAAACTGGCAGCACTGGCCTGCACAGGGGATGTTATCTCACAGACAAATGAGAGTACACCTTGCCCAGGAGGGTACATGAATGAGTAAATGACTAACTGAAGCATTGTGAATTTCATCTTGTACATACACAATAAATGTAAACCAGTTCTGTAAAATTTTTCTCCTTGAAAGATTTGGAAAAATCTACCAGTTGTGTAAAAATGCTAATGCCTCCCATATGGGCTTCAGCAGTGTTGCTAGAGACATGCTGCATACTAATACCAGGGTTAATGTTAACAGCAGCCATACCACACTGCTTAGCAATACACTTACTGAATTACAAGTACAGTGGTACCTGGCAAAAATACAAGAGTCTGTATTAAGAAAGACCTCATTCACTGTCTCACAAAAATTAACATGTATAAGCCCATTTAAAACCCAGAGAAAAATTATACCATCAGTGCTACTGAACATTTTTACTGACACCAGTCTAACCTACAAATCGAGGTGTATTTGGCTTAATCAATAAGAACACCTTATAGCCCAGAAGCAAATGAAGATTCCTCCAACAGACTACATCAATAAATTGTTGCTAAAGCAGCACTTGTAAAACTAACTCAAGTGGACTCCAATCCAAGTAAAATATTTTTGTATTTCAAGATACTTTAAGTCATTCATTTCAGCAATTGCATCTACATAAGTACATCTCTAACAGCGTACCAGAGAGGAAGGAAAAAAAAAACAAAACACCAAAAGTGCAGGTTTACAGTCTCAAAACCAAAAGTTTATGAAGTTTCTTGCATGGAATCACTTCTGTTTCTATAAAACTACAATAGCTGCCTCAAACCTTAGCGCTGTGTCAAGCGGAGTGTATTTCTGTTTTCTTTTTAAAAGATATTAAAAAATCCTCTTGGTATGTGATGCTACCAACAGGAGATGACATTTCATGCAATGCCTTTTGAGAATTTCTATCTCTTTAAGTGAGTAAGGTTTCAAACATTTCTCTGTTTAAGATATTTGTGTCTCAAAGATTAAGTTCTGCCCCTTTAGAAATACACACACACACCCTCCTCAACTTCCCTCTGAAACTTTTCTCTCTATGGGCTGTTAGTTACACTTTGTACTCGATCTACTGACACATGAGGAGGTAAATTAATAGCTCTGGGTCTTCCCTCCCAGCAGAAGACAACCCCATTGCAAGTTTAGAGAGTCAGTCACAAGTGCCATTTGGAAAAACAACTACTTATTACTTGGACAGATCAAACTAACCATCTTGAGCTATACAGAAATGTAATACTAGAGGGTACTTTTATACTCTCAGGGTATAAAAGAAAAACAAAAGGCATTTATAAATTTTTTTCAGCTTCTCTTCCACCCATCTACAAAGTGTACCCTAGAATGCAAGTCTTATCATTCTGTGCAGGTTGACAGGACAAGGAAGAGTTTTGTTCATTATGTATATGTCCGCAAGCTAACCAAGGTATTGCTAAGAAATTCCATAATTCCTCCTTTATGATCTATAAGATCAAGAGAGGGAAGGAACTGATTGAAATGAGAGGGAAGCTGGGTTAAATATTCTTCAAAATAAGTAACAATACCCTGGTGATTGTGACCTCTTATAATACCGTCACGACCTCTGAAGTTTTGTGTTTTTAAGGTAAACTACACAGACAATTTCTTAGGGAGTTTCTGAAGAACCAAAGAGGAAGGAGGCTACCAATTAAGAAATATAGATATATTTATAGGGAAATAAACAAGACATAATTTCAAAAAAGGGAATAGGTACTTCAACACTGGGGATAGGATGCACGAGGAAAAATATCAAAACCTACGCAGAGTCTTAAAATGACAAATTTGAGAACCTGATATTGTACTAAAAATTACCACATCCAAGATGCAGGAATACAGGAACCAAATGCAAAGACTACACTTTTTCTACCAAAAGACTTAAGAGAATCATAAAGGTTTCAGCAACATTTCAGGGATGCTCAGAACGTATCCAGTGAAACTGAAGAATGACACTCCTTCTGACAATTGTATCAGGAAATACTCCTGCTAATTATCATTTTTATGCCTACAGCAGAAAGTCTGGCAGCATTAAAGGAGTTAAACCAGTCCCTACACTCACCATAGCAAGTTAGGAAACACGTTATTTTTATCATCCTTGTACAAGTAATACCCTATTTCCATCACCACAATTTTGCTCTCCTGACTGGGCACCAGGCTCTCACCTGCCTTACTTTAAGAAGTTTTCTGCAGTTCTCTGCCCACTGAGTAAAAGAAGTGCTCTGCAGACTGCAGGGTGCCTGCAGGACCACAGCAGAGAAGCCCACACACCAGCCACACTGACCACACTGTAGGCTCTTGGCCAAAGACTGGTGGCTTAGCAGGCCTGGTAACATCTCCACAGGACTTACTGGACTAGCCTGGCATACCTGCATGTCCGAGAGGCTACCTAGTTTTAGCATACAGCTAATTTAAGATACAAAAGTCTGTGTACGTTGGTCAAGCAGACACCCCCAAGGAATCAGCACCCTTGATACTAGGGTTGGGTTTTTTTCGGAGATCAGAGTATGCCATCTTTACAAGTGGCATCCTTTATGAGATGAAAGCCATCTGTTCCTAAGAAAATCTGAGGTGTTGTTTTTATTTGCATGGATGAAGATAATATCTCCTCTCTTAACAACTTCATCCCACTTTTCAAATAAGGATCGTCGTAGTTGCAAACTAAAATGTTCAGCTAGGTCTAAGTAATATTTTCAAATAAATTGATTACTTACTGAAAAATCTGGTTTTGATCAACACAAAAACACAATGTTGAACTAAAGCTTCCCTACTTTCCATAAAATAGCAATACATTAACCAAAATACAAAGCAAAGCAGCATCAATGGGACAAATTCAGGTTTCAAAATACTATTACAGTGCTAAAAGGTAACTTAATATTTGGTAGCATTCAAATTCTTTCAGGTAGAAGAGTTTATTAAAGACCTCTCCAATATGTTAGGAGTTTAAAGCACTGTAGTGATATCCTTCCCTTTCACATATAATGCATTAAGGTTCATCAGGTGAGAGACAGATAATAGAATGAAAACAAGTATATTACCATTTGATAAATTAATTTAGAATTACTTAATGGATTTACATATTTGCATTAATATAAATTTATCTTTGCTCATTCCAACCTAAAAAAACAAAAATGCATTCTTCACATATGCTGATACACTTTATTAGTAAGAGCCAGCATAGCTAGCAATTTCAGTAAAAGCCTGATTGATCCATTCAAATTGGTTAATGTAACCTCTGGGATGACCTTTAGAAATTACAATTACAAAGAGAGGAATACAAGCATTCTATCATGAAAGCATATATAACTGAACTTAAAAGTGCAGCAATGCTTTACAAAGGTAGGCCTTACGAGCCTGCAGACACTACACTGGGGTACGTTGTTGATTTAAAATATAGGTGTATACTCAGAAGTGCAAACATCTTAGACGTAAACTCAGAAGTTACTTCTATAACTCTTACTTCCTTTTTAAAAGATAGCATATACAAGTCCTTAAGAAGCTCTGCAGCATACTTACACAATTACTAAGGCCCCATAATGAAGAATAAAACAAGTCCTTATTATTTACTACTACTTGCTGGAAAAACTTAATTTGCTATGTATATTACTAATGTTCTCTGAAAAATTGCTCCTCTTGCAGATAAAGGCCACAGAGTTAACACTGCTTTAAGCCTTTGTCTGGAACACAGAACTGTACATGACTACACTGGGAACATCCTACAAGAATGGGGAAGCCAGTCCCTGTATACAGTAAATATACAGTAAAACACACTAAAGGACAACACTGAAAGAAAATAACAACTGTGCTTTGCCAGAATAACAGAAACAAAACATCATGTTATTCAGCCATATTAGTAAATATACAGTACTGCCAACACAGTTTACACATGCATATTGAGGGGCTTCAACCGACAACCATATCACCTATGGATTACCTTCTTTAAGTCATTGCCTAAATTATACCAGTAAAAGTTTGACGTGTAGCACCGCTGTAAAGATGTATATTATTTCATATATAAGCAGCCCTAGTGAAGGAACTACTTGTATGGAAAAAATTGAGCATTTGTGAAAAATCAAGATCTTAGACTATAACTGTATTTTAATTTTAATTTTGTTCCATTTATTATTATTAGAGACTTTAATATTAGTTTTTAAACTTCTTGAACTCATTCCAGTTATCAGTGTATAGTAACGACCACATGTAACAATTGCATTTGAAATATGAATGCAAAAAAACATGCAAGAGATTAGATAGCTCTTCTTTCCTCTCAAAAAGAATTGTTCCATATGCAAAAAAAAACCATCAAAAACCACCCAAACAAAAAAAAAAAGACACTTTTACACCTTTTGCACAAAATTCCAGAAAAGACTCATCGTTTTAATCACTGTTTTAAAATTTTCTGCAGTGAGCACAAAAATTCCACAAATAGGTCACATACAAAGAAGTACAGAATTTGTCCTGGAAAGCAGAAACTATAATAAAAAGATCCTAATCCAAATTAGTGCTGCTGCACCTGCTGCAATATAAACAAAATAGAAAAGAATAAATAGTGTCCTTACACAAGGGGGAAGCTGATCTCCTAATAAAGTACAGTTGGCTACCCATAACTGCAGAGGACAAACAGGAATAGATTTATCAGGATTGCAACATTACAGAGCGAGCTTTGCTGAATTTACCACAGTAACGGTGGAATAGAAACAAACAATGGGCATATATGCAGACTTTGAAAGCACCTATTAAAACTGTCAGTTCTCATCTTAATTAGGATAATTAAGGATAATAAATCAAAACGGCTACAAAGCAGATTCTCACATTGCCTGAATCTGCAAGAATCTGTTTTCCAGCAGAAATACTATTACAGTAGTCGAGGTTCTGGCTTGAAATTCTTATAAAAAAACATTACATATAGTTAACAAAATATTTTCCACATTGTTTTGTTCTCCATAATCTTCTGAATTCTTTTCAGTCATAAAAGTATAAAATGTTCAATAGGATCCATCTGTTCTACTGGAATACTTTGCATTAGCAATTATGAAGTGAAAACAACAGCAGAAGTAAGTCATTTGCAGATCTTATTTTTCCAAATTCTTAATCTATAGATTAAGAGTCTGATATATTTAAGACAAGCCATTTATTAATTTTCCTCCTCTTAGGATTATATTCTTTAAAACTAGCCTATATGTATGTATGTATATATATATGGTAAGAACAAGAAAGCTACAGAAATAAAATAAAATAAACACAATACTTATAATGACCATACCTAGTAATAAGAACCGCATTATCATGGTGGGCAATCCCATTTTCTGGAATGGTGTTTCCATCACTTTGGTGGGAGAGAATGGATTTCTGCCACTTACAGAAGCTATCGAGGGACTTGTCTGCATGGTGGTTTATCTCCAAGTTTGGCTGCAATACAACATGCATACCAGAAATGTTCCAAACAAATTACTAAGGTCAGTTGTTAAGCCTTTTGAAGACTAAAATGGGACTATAATTAGAAGCAGTGGTTTCTAGGAATAAACTCTTCTTGCCAAATTTTATCTCTGCAAAATCTGACCCCAAGTTCAGCTGTGTATTACTGAACCAGCATTCTTTCTGCTCCAACTTTATTAATGATTATGTCAATACAAAAAAAATCAGAATATCAAAATATTGATCTAAAAATAAAACTGACATCCCCGAAGGTGTACTAATATTCACCTGAAGTAAGGAACAGGTATCTTTGAGATGATACATGAAGAATATTCCTTTGAACAGTTTCATCTTGATTAAAGTAGTGAAAGATTACAAGATAGGTTTTGTACCCAGATGCAGCCATTTCAAGCAATAATTAAATGAAATCTATATTACACAATAATGTAACTTGTATTGCAGGGATATAAAGCTTAGCTCCAACAGCTCTTACCTGATCTTCAGTGAGGACAATTAAACGTGTCACTATAATATTCACAACGTTTCCTAGACTGGAATCACGATAAAGTTTGGCAACCTGACCTCCAGAAAATAAGAAAAGGCACAAAGTCAGACAAGAAACACTACTTGTTTCCTAAATGGCTAAGAATTAAGCTGTTTTCTTGCTCAGTGTAATTCCATAATGTTAATTATAATTATCACATGAATAACAGTTATTTTTGCACCCAAAAAAAATTATTCAGTAAAACAAACTCCTTAGGTCACACTTTCAAATGTAAATTGTTTATACCATGTTTCACAGTTGATCCAGCACAAGGAGCATTTAGAAACTTAAAGAGACTGGAACTGTATAATCTAAATGTAATCATATGAATCTAAAATTAAAGGCAGTTTAAAAGAGATCACAGTGTACATCTTGACAGAAACACTACTGCATTTTTCCCACGATGCTAATATTTGCCATCTTTCAACTATTAATTCCTGCAAGCTGATACATATTTGCCATCTTCATGTCAATAAATAAATAGTTTACAGTCACTTTATCATCTCAGTACATACATATTGATATGAACACAGAGAGGGATGAAACTTACAATATTCATTACACTCAAAATGTAGTGCTCAATGTCTTTGCGACCATGGTATCCCACCATCATTTTGTCTGCTACTACCAGCGTTTCCACAAACCGTTCAAGGCTTACTGATCTCTTCTGTCGACTATGACTACTTAACGTGTCATTGACTGGACGTGAAGTTGGGAAAGCAGATTCATCGCTCATCCACCAAGGTTTACCGCTTCTTGTGAGGTCTTCTAGGAACCAAAAATAATTAAACATTTCAGAGGGGTCACTAGTAAAATTCATTCAAATGTGGCTGGTTTTATGTTAAGATTACCATCTTCGAGCTTCAAAAAAAAAGCCAAAATCTTTCTTGAGGCAAAGAAAAATTAAATTTATTATCTAATTTGATTTTGTTTTGAAATACTGTATATAATAGAAAACCAATTTTGAGTTATAATATTTTCAACTTTCATAGTATGGTTTGGGTTGGAAGGGACCTTAACGATCATCAAGTTTCAACCCACTTCACACAAGCAAGGACACCTCCCCCTGACCAGGTTGCTCAGGCAACTATGCTTACACACCGTAAAGAGTTTTTGCACCAAATCAATGAATTTTCTCTTCAGAAAGCTATCAGATTATGTTTTATCCACCTCGTGAACTAACAATAATGGAAAGCGTAAAATAGCCTGACATGAGATAATTACTATAGTTATTGTTAAGACTAATTTTAATTGAAATATATTGGTTCTTGTGCTTCTTTCTTATATGCAAGAGACTGATGATTAAAAATCCAAACAGCTGCAATTATCATTAAAACAAATACTACAGACTGACTTTGAATTTTAATTCCTGTCCTCAGGACAAAACTGAACCCACCCTTCCCTGCAAAACTAGGTTTTTTGTGTTATTAAATATCACTTCTCCACAAAGGCCCACACCAATTTCAACCTTAAATTTATCAAAGTCTATTATTAGGCTGGTTTTAATCTAAGTAGGATTTCAAAATATCTAAGGAATTCCTGCTAATTGCACAGGAACATAAGAACATTAACAGTTAGTTACATTTATAATTATCTGAACAGGACTGCTCAAGTAAGCAATTTCTGAGATATACCCTTACCTGTACTAAAATGGGTTCCATTAGGGATCAGTTCAGATAAGACCAGTACCTTCCATGAAAAAGTAATGCTTTAAGTAATTCAACTAAGTAGGCTACGTTCAAAGAGATATAGCTTCACCACAAAGAATGTATATTCAACTCAAAACCAGGAATACAAAGCTTCAGCATTCCCACTGTCGCAGTATTTCATAATTTTTGAGGCCATGACATTGGAAAGGTGAATAAGTTAGAAAAGTCAAAAAATTAAAATAGACCTGGTAGTTGAAAAAATGCCAGTAACAAAATTGTCCTCATTCTGCAATGGGTACAATCCATTCCAAAAAAACATAACAAGTATTAAAGCCTGTTGAGGATTTAATAATGAATAGCATGCTTTTTCCCATTTTTCATCTCTACTGTAGGAAATTCAAAGTTGTTATAATTGTTCAAAGATTTTCATCTCACTTAAGAGATTTAAGAATGTCTGGAATTTTCTCTGACAGCTTCTGTACTAAAATTTTAAAAAGCCCACACTGCATTTTAAAATAGCAAATAGTGATGTCTGAGGTTTCTGATGCTCTTAGAATGCTAGGAGGACTTTAGAAATGCAATACTGTTTACACATTAATTCATAATTTTTCACTCAAAGATTCCAATCTATTTTAAATATTTGAAAACTGATGAGCTCATGCAAAAAACTTTCAGAGAAAAAAGGAAAATATTATTTTGGGATCATCTTGACAGTGTTTTTCAAACAAAGGTCTCAGAAGACTTCACAAAAACAAACATTTCTCCTTTCCTTATTAGATGAGAAGCTTAGGCTTCTGCTGGTCTCAGAGTTATGGGAAAGTTGGAAAATGTTGTGAGTACTTAGGCTGACACTTTAGGATCTATCAATGCTTACGCTATTTTACTTTAAAAAGACTAAATAATGCTGCCTGAATTTTCTTTGAAAGGCTAAAACCTGTCAATAAAAGTCTGTCAATACATTTAACAAAAAATAGGTCTGTGGGAAGTTATGTTATTTTTCCATCATATTCACAGATTTTAAAAAAAAGGCAAAAATGCAAAGAAAAAAAATGCAGAAAAACACTGTAATCAACTCAAAAATGATGACTAAAAAAGCAGAGAATTTGGTTTTAAATTGCAACTGAAAAGAAATACAAATGTGTGTAGACATGGAGTTCACATGTATGGTACACAAGTGTTCCTAAGTCCGTCCTATAAAAATGTTATGTGCGGATAAATGTGGAGAGAGAGAAGAGAAGAGAACACAAAAAGAAAAAGATCTCAAAATGCAACAGAAAGCTACTTATGTAAGATGCAACTATGACAATATTTTGAACTGAAACCTGTGCTATTTTTTTTCATACTATTTTAACATTTAATGTTTATACTAGTGTTTTTTCATTTTAGAATACACTGACTGTAAAGCATGGCATGGGTAAAACCACTATGTAATGCAGCATATAGTAGAGCCATCCCTAAGTAATCTGCCATTCTGCAGCTTTCATGTCAACTTTGATGTTTCTCAATCCTATCCAAACACAGCATTCTGCAAGATAACCCACTGGCCTCAAATCCCATTGGATTGGCAACTGGAACTTGACAGTGTTCAACTTCTTACCAAGGCCTTAATGATTGCAGCTATATTTAATGAAACATAGTTAACTTGGTGATGATACATGCGTGAAATAGAAATTTAACACCAGTTGAACATTCTTACATCTGTTTAAAATCTAATTTAGGCTATGAAAGTCTATCCCATGTTCTTATCTAAACCTCTCCCTATCTCTCCAATTCTTTTATTAGAAATCATAATTCTACTATCTACTATGTAGTCCATCCAATTCTGATCCAACCAATTCTGATCATCCTTTCACCAACCTCCCCATCCCACTTTCTATCAATTTTTCTCAGAAAGGTCAGGATTAAGGTCAGACACACCCCTTGTCTCTCTCCAAAATCCTGAACGCTTCCCTGATACAGAACAGGTACACAATAAATTTAGGTCTAGATTACAGCAGAGGAAAGTTGCCAGACCACGCACAGTGACAGAGCTACACACGCAAGATTCCTACCAGCATATTACACTGGGAAAACTGTTCTGAAGGTAAAGCTAAAATCCATCTCCAGAGAAAATTAATTATATATACTGGCAAAAGCTACAGGTTTGTTACAACAGCGTTTTAAAACACAAAATTGGGCTGCTCGAAACTTTCGAACCCAGTCAAAAGCCCCAGAGATTTATTTCTCTAGCAAAATAAGTTATTACGGTAAACCTAGCTTTAGTCCTAGGGTCTGGAATCTGAGAAACTGAAAACTAATATTTGATTCTACATTTAAGATATTCTAGGGTTGCTTTAGATGCCATGTCACTTTGGAATAAACCTGTGCAACAGTGCACAGAAAGCAAGTTTAAAAGGTTTTGATACGCATGAGAAGAACATTAAAATAGCAAGTCATCTATAAAAGCAAGACTTTGCAGTTAGGGGGTAGAGCAATTTTTTTCCAGAATTTTTCATGGAGTGGAAGTAATATACAGAGCAGTAAAAGGAAAAACTTAGATGAATGAGCATGATATTAGTCTCAGGACTAGAAAAAGCAATGCTTTAGTATTTCAGTAATTAAGTACCCCAGGACGTACAGATATGAAAGCCAGGGAAATGCACACGAGCTTCCAAGAACAAAGGCAGCATCAAATACGCAAATGAATAAATGCTAAAGATTACTGCACATTTCACAAAAAATGCACGCAACTATAATCCATATGAGAGATATCACCAGAACACCTGACCAAACTAGCTGCCACTGCTTCATCCTCACCTGGAGGAGAATGACTCCCTAAGCAATAAAACAGAAGAGAATATCTGACAGAGGCCAACATCATTTCTTTTTCCTAGGGATATAATGATGGTAAGAACTGCATCATCCTACATTTTGGAATCCTTCCATTTATTTCAAGAAGCTTAAGTGACAGCTTTCCCTACAAAATGAACACACATGAGTACTCTTATTTTACAATCAGTTTGCAAGAAGTACCAATTAGGAGAGTTGTTTTGCAACATTAGAAGCACATAGATGGAACAATACTTCCAAACTAAACCAGAAGTTACATAGTGAATTCTGATGTTCCCTGAACACAGTTAACTGAAACACTCAAGAAAAATTGTCTCCCAAGCATACACCTTTGTAGACAATCTGTACTGTATGTTTTGTCAGCTGGTGTCAGCAAAAGTTACAAGCTCCAAAAGAAGCTGCAGTAAGTTACATCAACGAATGGTGATAATTATTTTGGTTTAAGATTAGTATTTGTCAGCTTGCTCTGTGCACTGAATCACATGGAATTCAGCTGGACTGAACTTTTAGGAACAAGGCATTTCTGAGATATAAAAAAATGCCCAGGTTTGGATATTTCTCTATTATGTAAAAAACCCATTATTTTAGTGCTTAAAAATAACTTATCAGATTTACTCCATGCTGTCCTCATAATTCAGTTTGTTTTTGGCATCAGATTAAGCAAGTGAAAATCATGTCAAAGAGTACTTGAAAAGCATATTTGTGGAAGTTAAACTGCTTTACAAGGAAAACATCTCTCAATCAAAACTGTAAAATCCTTCCTATAAGGAATGTGTAAATCACATATTTGACTATTATGGAATAATGTTAACCCACTGAACCAAAAGCCACTATCAAAACACAATAAAGCTCCATAAACAAGAAAGATGTGGACTCCAGTTCCAAATGTATTACTAACCATAATACTAACACATTTATTGCATGTCAAGCCTCCTCAAATGAGATGGAGCACTTACTAAGCGTTGAGCTGTAATACTTAGTCAGTCATACTTTCCAGTTGGGGAAAAAAGTCCATTTGTAGCACATTTTGAGGAAGCCTGTGCTCATTACTACCACGGTATACAACATAGGCATATAACAAGACTTACTCCCAGTGTCTCGGGAGTGTCCCAGTAAGTTAAAGACACTGTATCTGAATCTGAAAAAAAAAGAAAGCACAGCTACTTTTCAACCCAAAAGGTGATGATTCCTAAAAGCAATGATTCCCATTGTTACATTCTCCACTATGTCTTATATGTGAACCAAGCAAGAGTTTAAAATACATTTCAAGTTACAACTTTTTTAAAAAGATTGACACTCATACTGATTTACCTGAGACTCCACAGTGACTGTGGTCATAGAGATGTTGCTGGTGCATGGTAGATTTTTTGTATATAACATGAGGATGACCATTCTCATAATTATAGTTACTAGAATCTTCTGTTATATTCTTTAAAGGCTCAATAAAATACTCTTCATCTTCTGTAGCAATGACTCCATGCTTAAAGAAGAAAATAAGAAAATTAAAACTTGCAAAAGACAGCATAAAACTCCTACTAAAAAGCTTAATGTAAAAAAATATTTTACTGTCGTTTATCTCTTTGAAGAAATACACACCTATAAACCAAGACAGAAAGCAATGCCTGAACCAGCTCTCCACTGATTTTAGTGGGAATCTATAAGCAACACAATGAGAAAAGAATAAAAATATCATTGCCCTATTTCTGGATTTTTCTCACATCATTTTTGGTGGATGTGGTAAGAAAGCAAGAGATATTCTTGGTTCATGACAAATAATCTCTTCACAGAGATTTTCCAAAACTAAATGATTCATATAAGAGTGATGGCAAGCCAAAATGGCTTTGCTCAACTTTTTTGCCTTGGTCTTCACTGCAAACATCTCTCCTTCCACCTCCCAAGTTGAAGAACCTCAAGTCGGGGACCTGGGGGACAAAGTCCCTCTCACTGTAAGTGAAGACAAGGTTTGAGACCACCTGAGGAACCTGAATATAGTCCATAGGAACTGATGAGGTGAATCCCAGAATCCTGAGGGAATTGGCTGATGTAGCTACCAAGACACTCTCCATGACACTTCAAAAGTCATGGCAGTCAGGGGAAGTCCCTGGTGACTGAAAAAGGGGAAACATTCCACTCATTTTTAAAAAGGCTTAAAAGAAGGACCCCAGGAACTACCAACCTATCAGCTTCACCTCTGTGTCTGGGAAGATCATGGGACAGATCCCCCTAGAAGCTATGCTGAAGCACATGGAGGACTGACAGATGATTCAAGTCATCCAGCATGGCCTCACTAAGGCCAAATCCTGCCTGATCAATCTAGTGGCCTTTCTACAAAGGAGAGACAACATCAGTGGACAAGGGAAGAGCGATAGATATCATCTATCTGCACCTCTGCAAGGCCTTTGACACAATTCCCCACAGCATCCTTTTCTCTAAATTGGAGAGATATGGATTTGATGGGTGGGCTGTTCAGTGCATAAAGAACTGGCTGGATGGTTGCATCCAGAAGGTCAATGGCTCAATGTCCAGATAGGGAGAGGTGACAAGTGGTGTCCCTCAGGGATCCATATTGGGACCAGTGCTGCCTAATATCTTCATCAATGATATAGGCAGTGGAATCAAGTGCACAGTCAGCATGTTTGCAGATGACACCAAGCTGAGTGGTGTGGTCAACATGCCAGCGAGATGAGATGTCATCCTTAAGGACCTGGACAAGCTAGAGAGGTGTGCCCGTGCACCTGAAGTTCAAATAGGACAAGTGCAAAGTCCTGTACATGGGTCAGGGCGGTTCTTGCTACCAATACAGTCTGGGGGAGAATGTGGTAGAGAGCAGCCCTGTGGAAAAGGACTTGGTGGATGAAAAGCTGGAAACGACCTACAATGTGCACTTGCAGCCCAGAAGGCAAAGTGCATCAAAAGAAGCATGGCCAGAGAATTGAAGGAAGTGACTCTGCCCCTCTACTCTGCTCTTGTGAGACACCACCTGGAGTATTGTGTCCAGCTCTGCAGCCCTCATACATGAAGGACATGGACCTGTTGGAGCAGGTCCAGAGGAGGGCCATGAGGACAAACAGAGGGCTGGAGCACCCTTCTTAAGAAGGCAGGCTGAGAGAGTTGGGATTGTTTGACCTGGAGAAGGAAGGCTTTGGGGACCTTATAACAGCCCTCCAGTACCTGAAGGGGGCCTACAAGAAGGCTGGGGAGACATTGCAAAGGCATGTAGCAATAGGAAAAGGGGTAATGGTTTTAAACTAAAGCAGGGTAGGTTTAGATTAGATATTAGGAAGAAGTTATTTACAAAGAAAGTAGTGAGACATTTGAACAGGTTGCCCAGAGAGGTGGTGGAGGCCCCATCCCTGAAGACATTCAAGGTCAGGCTTGATGTGGCTCTGAGCAATCTGATCTCGTTAAAGATGTCCCTGCTTACCGCAGGGGGATGGACTAGATGACCTTAAAAGGTCCCTTACAACCCAACACATTCTACCTAGTATAGTAGTAGATGCCTAAGCCACACATTGCATCAAAGAAAAACAGCATGAAGGATTAATTTTAGAACACATATTCAGAGAAACCATTCAACATTTTACATTCAGCTGCGTAATTCCAAAACTAAGCTAGTTATCAAAATCAAATTATTAATATTAACTTGGGATACGCTACCTACACAGCATTTATTCCTTAAAAGGTCTCACCACAAATCTGGCAAATCCGAGTTGTTGCAGACTGTGCACTAGGACTTCATTCTCTATAAGAAATGAACTCTTTTCCCCCCTCATACTGCAGTGCAGAATAGTAGATATTTTATTCCCATAACTTTCACATTTGTGAACTCAGCTTCTTCCAAACAGGAAGTGGTTTATGGAAGAAAAGGGAGATTTCAGGCCAACTATGCAATTTCCTGAACCTTCAACAATTATAACTGAACTTTACCAGAAAATCCAGTTTTGGAATCCTTTTGGATACAGAAATATTGGGGAACAAGCCCTGACAGATTGCTACAACTATATTTGCTAAATAAAAAATTCTGGTATCCATATCTAGAAAATTCTGAATGTATGTCCTTCTAGACCAGGAGAAAGAACAACCCATCAGGTAGAAGACTTCTGCATTCACTTACTGATTTAATGAATCACGAATTTCTGATGAATCACCTTTGATCTATAAAGCAAGTACTGCACATAAGCCTTTTTAAAGGGATTATTTTTTCCTTCAATGCGACCTTTATGATCAGCCATAAGACCACTCACTCTGTATCTGCTCCAAATATCCTAGAGCTGTTTCTAAGATCAGGGCTTGCTGTTATACTCTTGGTCAAAGTTCTCATGCTATTGCTGTTTTGTACATCAAATGCCTGCTGTTCTTCACTCCCAGAGTAACTGCATTTCAGTAACAACATAAAACTTACAAAATAAAAAATCCTATATAACACATCAGAAAGAACAGTTCTCCAAATATAACCCTATTATAAATTTTGAAAATATATGTATGATCAGCTTTCACTTACACATTCCTTGCACAGTGACTATAACAGTAAGTGTTCCTCTTCACTGCTATTTTTCATTACAAACTCGATTATTTACTCAAGAAGGCAACATCAGGGTCTATATTCACCTGGAAGATGCTGGTATCAGATTCCTCTTACAATGCCTCCTTGTTACTTGAAGTCTAAGATTTTACTAGAAAATAAATCATTTACTGCTACACTGCTGCTTAAATAGTCTGGAAAATACAAACAAAATCATAACTGGGTTTGCCAGATGTGCAGAAAGAACCTTGACAGTCTGGACTGCATCCAGTCTGGATGTCAGACATCTGGGTTCACACAAATCCTGAGTCATTATAAGCTCTGGTATCATGTTCCCAGAAGAAACGAGTCCTGCAGAGTGGTTCTGGCCAACACCATCAGGCTGCCCACTTCATGCCAAGTCTGAGGAGACAGGGGTACCATCCAGCCTGTGGCTCCATATCTGTAACAGAGTGGGTCTTAACCTAAATCTGATTACTCCAGGGTATATATCCTTCATATCCGTACTCAAGTCCAGCCAGGTTAACAAGTCTAAGCATAAACAAGACATTTATCCAGATACTGAACCTGATAGTTTTAAGCAGTGAGATGACCTCAGTGGGGAGTGAGTCAATCCAGATGTCACAAACAACACAATTCCAGCATTAATTCTCTATACAAATTGCATATTTGCAGTAAAAATATGCAGAAACTATTATGAATGTCTGCAAACTCTGATTACAGTTCCTTCAGGTACCAGCAATGAAAAAGTTTATCAGAGTATCACTAATTTTTCCTATGCCTAGTCAACATCTGCCCTTATCTGTCCAAACACTATGGTGGTTTAAGAGAAGAGAGATCTTAATAACATTTAGTTGAGGAACTGCAAATATATTTTAACTTACCACCAGGTAGTCAGAAGATGTATGTGGCTAGTTGCTGCAGCTAGCCAAGTGATTCGATAAACACTGGAAACTTACAGCCCTGCATACGCCATTCACGTAAGCCTGGCACACATATGTCTTTTTAAACTTAACAGTAATTTTTTTAAAATTGTTAAAAACAAAACTATTTTTCCAACATTAAACTGATGCAAGTGGATTCACTGAATAGCAGTGACTGATTTTTAAGAAGCACTCCAAATCCCATATGGAAAATGTGTACCTATATTAGGGACAACCAGCATCTAATTATCTTAGAAAATTCATGTGGCTGGAAATACTTCCATTGTATATTCATTCAGCAATGCCTGATTAATAAATAAATGCCCTTTTAAAACATTAAAATAATTTTTTTTTAGCTTTCCTATCGTATTTGAAGTTTGTAAATCAAATTTCCTCTCCAAAGTGTAAGAAACATCATTAAGACATAAGAATGACAAGCAAAAGGTTTTGACAAAATACCATGAATTTAAGAAACAAGCTGAATGCCCTAAGTAGGTTACTACAGCAACATTCCCAAGATTATTATCTAAAACAGATTGTTTGAGGTCCTGTGTTATCCAATCCCACTGCAGACTGCCAACTCCTGCTACATATATAAGGTCTGGATCAAGCAGTTTGACATGCTCAGACAAATCTGTGAATCCACACGGACTTCCCCTGAATTTGTGGAAAGGAATCTTTTTCTGTCAGGCTGTCCAGCTGGGGCCTTAACCTCCTTCAGATGGGGGGGTGTCCGTCAGTCGCAGAAGCAAAATGAATTATGGAGGACAAGTGAGCACATGTCTTTTCCACAAAGTACTACTGTTTTACAGTTTTTCCATGCCTTGAACCTTTCTACACCTTATGTTTTATCTGTTTTTAACTTCTATTAGAACTTTTGTTTTATCTGTTTTTAACTTTTTTTAACTTTATCTGTTTTAAACTTCTGAAAATGTGTCAGTGTTGTTCAGTATGTCTACAGCTGGCTACATACTTCAGTGTGAGGAAAAAGATTGCATTAACTTACTGTGTTCTTAAAGATGAAAAAAATAGTGTTCTGGCTTGAGACAATACATCATGGAATCTTAACAAGACACCTTGAAACTAGCACAGGAACTGCATATATATAATTTTCTGAATGCTAAGTCTATACAGCAAATACATATCAGTATCAAAGAGAACTATAAAGACTTTGAACTACAACACTGTAATTTCTGATCTTTAACAGTTATTTTATAAATAAGACATTATTTTACATATGATTCAAAAATACCATACTATATGCAATTTAGAATCTATAAAAGCAGACATATTCTTTATGGTAGTATCAGCTTTCAAACGAGCTCATTTAAGAAGAGTGTGAATAATTGATACATATATGAATCTAGGAATATATGAAACAAGCACAAAATCTTCCAGCAAAATAACTCCTCCTTTAACCAAGGAAGGTCATGCTTTTGGCTCCAGCCTCCTTCTTGCACATTCTTTATCATTTCTGTTCGGATGGAGACATCAGTGCCACACAGCACAAATGTTAATCAGAGCATGGAACTTCATAGAAATACTTGGGTTTTTGCATTAAACATTTCACTGGAATCATAGTAGCCTCAAAATATGATTTAACCTCTCATTCGTTTTCCTAATAATAATAATAACTTTTCACACATTTTAACAACTATTGGGCTTTTCAGTTCAAAATGAGAAAATACACTACTATGGAAAACTAGTTTGAGCACTCAAAGAGCTTTGATTCCTGGCAGAGGACAGAGGTCAGCCAGAATGCAAAAAGTTTGGGTTCTGCTTGATTCCACTACTATGAGCTCCAAAACATTTCTTTAAGACTTGCTCCCCTCAGAATCAGACAAATTTCCTTCCCTTGAGGTGAAGTTCTTCTCTCTTCAGCCAATCTACCACTGTTTCTTCTTTCCCTTCAGTATAACATACTCAGTTTAGGCAATACCTCGGCCTTGTTGCCTTGCACCCAACATCCAAAGGTCCAAAATACGGCTCATTGCAGTCATTGCAGACTCTTTCATGGGAAGTCCAAACCTGCAATCCATCCATAACATCCACTAAAGTAAGTATGAGTTTGGAAGCCAAAAAGCCTGCCGGACAAGACCTTCAATTTCCTCACATGACTGCTCACTGGATTACAGAGCTTTCCTCATAACTTCAGACAATTTATAGCATAATCAGGGCCCAGAAGATGGAAACTGCTGGAATGAAACTCCAGTGAGTAGCAGCCTGTAATTCTGGGGCGCTTGGTAATGAGAAATAGGGAGGGAGAGGCTGAAATGGGAAACAGTGACAGGGAAATGAACTTGACTGCTCATCATTTTTATTATAACAAAACTGAGGGAAAGCCTTGCTTGCACTAGAACTCATCTCAGAAACTACAAGTGTTCTTCAAAGTCATACAACTTTTTTTAATTAGACCACGGTCTCACCTGACTACCTTGAACAACTGAACAGAAAAACTCTAAACATTCACTAAGGGGAAGAAGTTCGACTCATTTGGCAATACTAAGCATAACAGAACAAATGGAATAAATGGAATACTTTTGCTTGTGAGCAACAGTCACTGTTAAAGACTACTACTTGTTTTAGAATTAAACTTAAAATGACTGACTTTGAATCAGGTGTTAATCAAGGACTATGCAGAACATGACTGGCAGTCTCTTTCAGATGAACAATCAGATTGGAAAATTAAACTAAAACCTGAAGTACAACATACTCTCAACTTAAATTCTAAAACAATATTCACCACCAGCTGCTTTATTAAACATGTTCCAACCAACATCTGTATAACAAAATATTCATCAGTAGGAATCATAACTTAAAAATGACTGTGATGGATTTATCTGAGTAGAGTGGTAACTCCCATATGCAGTGCTCTGGGAGGCCCCGCCAACACAGGATGACAGAGGAGCTTCTGTACAGTAGATGATGATATAGAGACTAGTCTCCTGCTGCACCCCTCTGCAGGACCCCTGCCTCTCTGAGAAAGAGCCTTGGATCACCCCTGTGACTGCTTCTGGAGCCTCACAGGCTTGTGGCTTGGCCTTTCTAGGAGATGCAGTGGACACTCAACACTTGCTGTCCCAAGTAAGAGGCATGACCATGTGGAGAGCAAGTCATGGTGTGCCCAGATAAAGGCTGCCTTAATCCAGACCAGGAATACCCAGAATAAATACATAAGTGCTGACTACAACTGAAAGCACTGAAATGGGCAATTTAACTGGGAAGCACTTCACACTAAAGTTAACGTACAAACACTAAGCTGATGTACCGACACCTAGAACCACAGAACAACAGGGAACTTCACTCCAGCAAAGCAGTAAGGCTGAGGACAGAGTGAAAACACACAGCAATAGGACTACTAAACGTCACCTCTGAATGTAAGATACAGAAGGAAAAAAAAAAAAAAAAAAATTCTGCTTCTCCACAACACCTTCCATGCTGCTAAATTCCTTGGAAGAAAAGAAGTGTCACAAGGAGCCAGAGACAGGGAAAGCTGATATGAGAACATGGACCTTTTCCTGCTTCATCCCACTCTTGTTTTCCTAACATGAAAGGAAAACAAGACTCAGCTAAGCCAAGAGCAGGCGTTCTTGGCTCACTCACTGGCCAAGGTTAGAGAGGAGCTGAAATGAGGGCACCATGGCACCGACTGCAGGCTCTAAGAGGGGCAAACAGTCTGTGCCTCAGCCAGCAGAAACTCTCAAGTTAGAGAGGCACACAGCCTCTTTTAAAGAGGGGAGTCCTGAAAGCGGGGACTTGCTCCCTATAGTATTGTTAGCTGAAAAGAACTCAAAAGCAAAAAATATTGAGGATATTAATTTAAGAGCTTAACTAACTAGTAAAAAAAATACATAGTTAGTACATGGGAACTGCAGAAAGTGAAAATTGTACTAAATTCAGACCTGTCTGATACATGTCTGCATTAACCAAATGATGACACCACACTCAATAGAGTACCATTTTAACTACATTTCTTCGAAAGTGTTCTCTTAGCCCTGGAAATCCCCATTCAATTCTTTTTCCCCAAGAGTACTGCAAAACATTAATATAGGCTGTATCAGGGATACCACAAGTAGCTGGGTGTAATGCAACCTATCTAGATCTGAAGCAGATGGCTTTTACTTATAAATAACATCCCCAAGATGCATTACTCAATAGCACTACCTAAGATAAATAGGAATTAGTTTAGTAAATCTGTGTAAACTTTTTTTTTTCCCATCGCAGTCAGGTAGATTTGTCCATTCCTAACAAGACTGATCAATGTTCTACTATGGTTGACACTAGAATGAACAGCCATAACATATATATATCTATATATATATTTATTTTTTTTTACTAGAGAAAATACAGTATTTACAGATTTAATATTTCCTAGTCATGCCCTTCTATTTTAGTGGGTTTTTTACTTATCCTTTTGTTTGTTTTCTAATTTCTGTTGGGAATAAAATAAGCTTTTTCCCCACACAAGCACTACCATCATGTGATCAAGAGATGAATAGTAAAAGAAGAGATCAGAATAAAAGAGATGAGAATGTCTAATCCTGCTTTTAAATGCAACTGTTTACAATTTGTTAGGAGAATATCTCTAAGAAAAAGGTAAATATTTACTTTCCGATGCTGGTTCTTACAGAAGACATTCTTTCCTCTTCACTCTTTGAATTTATAGCAGCAGTGACTTATACACCAATTGCTCTTCTGGAGCAATTCCTCTCCTCTGCTATTTACTCAAAGTTTCTAAATCCAGATTCTCAAAGGCAACGAGCGAGTGTTCAGGCCAATCAATGTCTCTCTGGAGAGATCCAGCACCCCAAAGGATCCTCCCCCCAGCCCCTCCGGCTTAAAACACCTGTGCAAATTGTAAGGTTCCCAGCACAGACCTAAGCCTGCAGCCCTAGTGCTGACAGGGTAAACACTGACAGTGCTGCCTGCTGAAGGGCTACAGAATGGGGTCTCACTACTTACTAAGATTGGAAAAAACAATAAAAACTTTTTTCCCCAGGATCCAGATCAGGTTTTAGGGGGTTTTTTTTTGCACCCTCCTATCTGCTACCCCCCATCCTCCTCCCCCCAGGACTCAAAAAACTGAGATATGCAATGAAGTTCTTTTTCTGTAATTTAAAAGGGACAAGCACACTATTATACTAGAAGACGTAATGTGCACTTACCAGACCATTGCAGTTGCTTAAGGCCACTTTAGTTGTACTGTGTTGGTCTTGCAAATATCCTGTGTAATGACAGTGGTCTAAAAAATCGTGCTTCCATTGTGGTCCATCTTTCCCCCAGTATTCTACTGTAAAATGTCTGGACACCAAATCTGTGTTGAGAGTCAGGTTTAAATGAAAGTGCTTGCCATAGGCAGAAAGTTTAAAAAATAATTTAGATGCTGCCAGTTCTTGGTCATAAGGGTCTGTGCTCCTCCTCCTTCTTGAGGGTTTAGCATTTTTCACAGTAAAGCTGAGGAAGGCTCCATTTTGATCAACCCTTATTGGGATTGTTAGTTGGTAGTGTTCAAGGTAAGACAGGAATTCCTCTTTGTAATCACAAGGTAAGACAGTCCAGGGAGTGGGCATAGAAGAGAAGAAAATATAACAGGAAACAACAAGTAGTAGTATAAACATAAACCACACTTGGCTAAATCTCATTACCCTCAGAAGTAAAAGTCATTTTCAGGTGAATGCAAGATGTAGCGTTCTTATATAAATAAATAGGAATAAAAGGAAGCATTCTTTTATTTTTTTTAAGTAAAAAAAAAAAAAACAAAATGTGTTCAGTTTCCTATTAATTTAATGTCACTGGAAATACAAGCATTTTTAACCACACATCCTTTCCTATTCACCCAAAACATGTAAATATTTGGGGCTAAATTCTAATGTAAGAAGGGCACATTCTTCCCACTCAAAGAGAAAAGCTATTATATTCATCTGCAAGAATAAACACAGTAGTAATGAAAATTATTATATCATAAAACCATGTAAACAGCTCTTCATTTCATTAAAAACCTATAAATGTTAATGGATCAACGGAAAATTAGATCCTTACTTCCTAGTCTAAAAACACATTAATGTTGTTATGGCAAGCCCCTAAACTATTATCAAGTACAACATTTTACTAGATCTAATTTGCAAGGCTTTCCTACAGTTAAAAGTAGACAGAAAGAATTTCAAACGAAAAAATTAATCAGATTTGCTGTATTTAAACTTCCATAACAATGAATCATAAAACTAAGAGCAGAGCCCATATGATCTCATGCATTACATAAACACAGTTTAGAAAATATTACTCAAATGCAATGCAAAAATAGGTGCTTCTTGTCAGCTAAAGAGGTCAGAACCCTACCTTGAGAACTATACGAAAGCCTGTTGTCACTGTGAAATTCCGATGAAACCATGACTAGGCTCAAAATCCATGTCCACGTCTTCCAAAAAATTTCCATAATTTAGAAAAACAGAAAGCTCTTTTTTGTCCTTTTTTTTTTTTCCCCTTGGAGAGCTATCTGTGTGCTATAGAACTAACTTCACTCCAGAATCGCACCATAACAGGTATATCTATTTTATGCTACTTCCAAATTAACTACTGGATGTTCCACATTTTGACAGGTATTCTTTTCCAACAACCTGTGTTTTCTTCTATATCTGCAGTCATTTTCTCAATTCAGAATAAGTATTTGTAAGATTCCTTAAGATATCAGTAAGACGTTAGACTGGATAGTTACTGAAATTGCTCCATTTCTTTTCCTGAAAAACAAAAGAAAATGAATCAAGGCAAATTTTTTCTACTAAAACAGATCTATATGGCATCATAGTGAACTATACAATGTAACATTTTGAAATCATATTCAATCACTATTACTTTTATGGTCCAAGGTCACAATCTTACAAAAATCATGGATTACCATTAATCTTGAACAGCAGATGCATGCAGCTAAAAATGCACATATTGACTATATGATAATTAGGAGTAAGTATTCATAAAATTAAGGTTGCTTAAATACCATGTTCACACTTGTTCCAATCAATGCTATGCACTCATTGATTTCATCAGAAATCTAGATCCAAATACTACCCAAAAATGAGACCAAATACACTGGTAGACAAAGGAAGAAACCTGGGAAACGATCCAGAGCACAGTTATGTGATCTTTCTGCAGCATGTATTTTGTTATTACTTGGGCCTGGGTTCTGCTTATGCAGGCAGAATTCTCATTCACTTAAGTGGGAACGCTGCACGTTCTAATACCAAAAACAAATTTCAGTATTGAAGCTATTCACCATACTCTTTCTAACTTTTCAAATATTTGTTTTGTATATATCTTAACTACAATTTAATGTAGTAGAATATTACTTTTATTTTCATTTTGCAGGTCACAGGATTGAGCAAATAACATGTTATTTGACTTTTTTTTTTATTTAAAACACCATTGCAGTAATATTAAAAGGCAGTTCTAGCTGCAACCAGGGATTAAAAGGAAGATCTATGCAGTCCCGTATCAAGGGATACCAAGCCACATGTTGTTTCAGCTGGTGTGTGTCCTTAAGCACTCGCAACACACCTGTGCATAGAGCGACTCTGCTGAGGCAGAGAATGGAGAAACAGAACACCTAAGAAAGGAAGACTGCTTAAAAACAGAATTCCAAAACCATAGAGTCTCTTACACAACTATCAGATAAATTTCCCTTTCTAAAATTCTGGGAATTGTTTACAACTTTCATTCAGACAGGTAATACCCCGGCAGCCAGTGGATTATTTATAATAGTTAAAGACTTGTAATATACTCTCAAGTAAAATCAACGTCATGCAATTCCTACTTACTAACATCATGGTGAATATTAGGAAAACTTCTTAGCCAATTTGAAACACATTTAATTATTACCACATAAATGGAGTTAATCTGGTCATTCTGATACTTACTTTTTTCAAGACAGGACACATGATTTAATCAGGTTTGTAGAAGGAATAAAACCTACTCTACAAGCATAGCTTGAGTTTAGTAATATTTTCTTCTGGGGAAGTACAAGGATTTAGAGATGCCACTCATGTGGCAAGGCCTCAAAGCACATTAATACAAATCTCTGGTCTGGCCTTCCATGTAATACCTTTATTTCCTAGCTAATATTTAATTACAGCTTTTACACTTTTAGAAGTTTTAAAGAGACTTAATCAATCTCATACTCTTTAGCTACATTAGTACACTAAATAATGTGTCTTATTTCTAATCTGAGAACATGTCACTAAATCTTGCTTTACCCTTGTCTGCTAATGAGCTCCTTTCTTCTCCTTGCATGGGTAGGTATAATCTGATACAAGCACCTCTTGACTTTTCCTGATCAAGAGCCCGACCTATTTTGTATACCTCGCCCTGTACAATCCAGTTTCCAAATATCTAAAAGGGTTTTTTTCTGAGCCCTTTCCAAATCATCAGAAACCCATTTCACGCACAGATACCAGAGGACCCTGTAGTTCAGTCATGGCTTGTTATTGCCATAAATAGAGGTAACATTGCCTCACAGCTTTTACTTAGTCGAAAAATTGTAACAGGGAGCTCATGTTCAGCCAGTTGAGCTGATACTAAGTTATCCTAACCTTAAGATACCCTGAAACTGTAGCACCTAAGGAGCTAGGTAGTCAGAATACTGGACAAAAACTACAGCGTCCATTATGTAGATATCAAAGATCCACATGGTGTGTGTTGGTCAACAGTGTCCCACAGCCACCCAAGCCTAGTGTCTTTGCAGCGGTCTGCGTGAAGTGTTCTCCCTTCTCTTCCAAGCTCCACACAAGAAAAACCTCTTCACATTAAGCTTGCCAGAAGCTTTGGTAGAATTTTTAATCTCCTTTCCAAAAGTATTGCAGCCAGCGTGAGCACTGATACAGGCAGACCACATGCAGCTATCTTACTGCTCCAAATGAAGGAGCAATAATGGATGTGAAGGATAATGCACTCGGCTAACTCCAGATACAGGTCTTCCAGTGTGGCAGGAACCTCAATGCGTCCACTGCCTATACCCTTTTTTTTCTTTCCATCTTCCTTGGTAGCACATGTTCAGCATTCCACTTCTGAGTGTTGCCAAGATGACCCACTTGGACAACACTAAGCTTACAAATAGAAGCATTTCCTCTGTCTCGTGGCTGAACTATATGTTCACCCACCAGTAAGGGCAGGTGTGGCTCCATGTCCTAAAACCACAGCTCCTGCCTAATTATCAAATCTCTGCCAAGCTTCAAAGAAAAAGAACAAGATGTTTGTCAGGATGCCGATGACAAGGCAGGTGCACGGCACTGGCATTTCTGTGAAAGCACTGATGACAAGAACAGCAGTTCTGTCACAGATGCCATGAGCTTCCAACCCAGTGAAACTCAACGAAGAGTAGAAAAGGGCCATAAACACATACTGGAAGACTTTTGGGGCAGAAAATGGATTATGGGGTGGGGGAAAGGGGGGGAGGGAGGTGACAAAGTGGGGGGTGACTAGCCAAAATGCTCAGACCAGTCGCCTTGGGAGCTGCTATCTAAGCAAAGGCACACCGGGCAGCTACACGCGTTCCTTCAAGTGATGTTCGCTGAAGATTTGGTGCGGGCAGAGCGCCAGGAGGCCGCTCTCCCAAGAGCATCACCACCACACGCGCCGCCTCCACTGGGGACTGCCACGTCCCCCAGCCCGCCCAGGGTCTCCACACCCGGGGCGACCACCGCGGAACCCTCAGGTTCTCCGCAGCGGCACCGACGGGTCGAGGGGAGCGACCAACGCGCCAAGCGAGAAACGGCCCCGGCGCTCCCGGTGGGCCATGGGGAGAGAGCAGGGGGAGGTGTCACCACGACTTCTCGGCCCCCCCACGCTGCCTTTGGAAATGCCACCACGGGCTCCCCCCCCGCCGCCTTCCCGCCCTCCCCAGCCCCATCCCGGGCGGGTGAGGCGCGGCCAGGGGCGGCCGTCCCTGCCAGCGCTACGAGTGGTTGCTAAGGAAATGGGGACGGGGCGGGGGGGCGAGCATCAATCACACAAATTCAATTACAGGTATCGTGGGCTGGCCGTGAAAAGAGTCGTAGGGCTTCAAAAGCCGGGGATTAGCCGTGCCCCTCGGTGGGAGCTTCCCCAGGCGAAAGCCGCGACGCCGCAGACCGCGCCGGGAAGGGCTCGGTGAAAAGAAACGGGGGCCGGGGCTTGGGGGTGGAGGTGGTGGGGAGGGGGGACGCGTACAAAGGGAAAGAACGGATCCTTCCTTTCCCGGGAATTGACCAGAAAACGAGGCGTGAGGAACACAATTGCTGCTGTGCGTGCCCCAATGTACGGCGGGGCCAGCCGCCCCCCCCCCCCCCCCCCCCGCCGGGGGGGGGGGGG
>BJBW01003731.1:0-21360 GCA_004320125.1 Scolopax mira | reverse complement strand
CACACCCCCCCCCCCCCCCCCCCCAAAAAAAGTCAACAGATTAGAAAAATACATGGCTACACACACAGCCCAACACGTATACACATGCTTCCTATAGACACACGTCTGCACGTACAAAAAGGTTTTTTTAAAAAAAAGACTAGTATTGAAGCAAGTTGGAGGTCGCCAGACACACGTCCCTCAAAGAAAAGTCAGAAGGGAGAAAGAGGAAAAAAAAAAAAAGAAAAGAAAAAAAAAAAAAAGAAGCCCTCCTCCCTGGAGAGGCTGAAGGGAAGAGTCTGGTTGCTGTGGTGGAGCTGATCCTAAAGTTAACTTTCAGCAGCCCATTTCCAGACAGCAGCGCTGAATCTATTTGGATAAAACGCGTGTGACCCAGACACTTGGCGTTTGGCCCAAACGCGTTGCACCGGCAGCCCAAATAAAAACAAGAGTCTGACTCTCTCTCCCCTCTCTCCTCGCTCTTGTACAACAATGAAAGAAAATAGCGAAGACAAAACCCGCACACGCATCGCCAGGCAGCGAGAGCCCACTTACCTCCTCCCACCACACAAAGTCCCTCCGAACCCCGGGCCGCTCCGCAGACAGACAGACAGACAGACAGACAGACTCACACACCGATAAACACGGCTCCGCGGGGTTAAGAGTCTGGCAAACCCCAAGCGGCTCGAAGCAAATCAAAACCACACGCTTCCATCTTCCTGATGAGCCCGGCGAGAGCCCGACATCCCCGCCGGCACCGGGCTGCGGGTCGCCCGCTTCCCCGAACCCCCTCCCTCTCCCCACCCTCCACCCCCACCCCGAGCCCCCGGCACAAAACGTGCACTTGTCTGCCGCCGGCAGCGGGCACGGCGCGGCCAAAACGGGGCTTCCTAAACCCAAAGCAAGCCGGAATAGCTGGGGGCTGTCGTTGGGGTTTGGGGGCTGCTGTTGGTTTTCAGCTGTTGTTTGCATATATGTATATATATATATATTATTTTTTCCCTCCCCTCCTTCTACCAATGGTATAGTACTGAAAGTATGAACAATCTTAAAAAAAAACCCAAATAAAATAAAATAAAATAATTGCGTTTTTCGAGACTGTACTTCATAAACCACTACTCTTTTCGGTTGGAAATCTTCGCACCCCCTTCCCCCATCCTCAAAGGCTTCTCTCTGAAATTACTCCAAATCCACCTCGCCTAATGCAATATAAACCTCCCCCCACTCCCCAAAGCCCTGCACGCACCATTATTCGGGACACAAGAAAAGCAAAAAGTTTCATTGAATAGCGTGAAATCTTCCTTACCGTTTTCATCTTCAATTTCTGATATAAAGTAAGTTTCAAACAATAGAGATTGCACAGGACGATTCCCGTATTCCTCTCTGCTTTTCCCCTCTGTGCAAGCAACCATCAGGGTTATATTCTCCAACAGAATAAAATGCTCTAGCCTTTCTAAAAGGGGTTTTTTAGAAAACGGGCTGGCTTGGCAGGAGGAAGGATGCCATCAATTCACCCAACCTATCACCCTGCACATTGTGTCTTTCCAACAACAAAAAAAAAAAAAAAAAAAAAGAAAGGAGGGGGGAAAGGAAGGAAGGAAAAACAGGCTTATATTGAGGTGGGGGTGGGTGTCCTCCTCTTGAGCTGCCTCCTCTGTGCAAAATACCATGTGAATATCATCTGAGTTTAGGGGGGGGGGGGGGGGGGGNNCGAGAGACAGAGAGGGGGGGGGGAGCGAGCGGGGGGCGGGAAGGCAGGCGGAGCAGGAAGGACTCGGGAAAGTTTGGTTGAAGTAGCCCCAGACCTCCTCCGGCTGCCGGCCCGCGGCCAAGCCTAGCGCGGCGGCAGCGGGAGCCTTGGCAGCCTCGCCCGGGGGGGGGGCAGGACGGCGCGGAGCACGCTGACGTCAGCCTCCAGATGTGCCCCGCGCCGGCCGCGCGCCCGCGCATGCGCCCCGCGTCACGTGGCGGCGGCGGCCGGAGGGGAGGTTGGGGGGGGGTGGCCGGGGGTGGGGGGGGAGGTGCAGTCGGGGTTAACGGGGGAACGGCGGCGGGAGTTGGGGGAGGTGGAGAGACCGAAGGGAACATGAACGATGGCGGCGGGGGTGGGGGGAGGGGAGGGTAACGCGGCGGGACCGCCCGGAGGCGCTGGCTGCTTCCCGCACCCCCGTGGAAGCGGGAGGAGGGTGGGCAAAGGGCGAGGGTGGCCGTGGGTCTGCGGGATCGCTCGTCTGCCCTCTGGGGTTGGCGGGGGAGAGGGGGCTGGAATCTCAGACTTGCTCTCCTCGCCGCCGAGCTAATTTCCGATAGCCAAAAAGAAGAAAAAAAAAAAAAAGTTAAAAAAAAAACCAACCCCTTTCCTGAATTTCTAAGGTTAGGAGTTTCTGCGAACAGCATTTCCCCACGCGGTGCGGGTGCGGAGGTAGGAGGTGTCATTCTCCTGGCGAATCTGCAGCAGCTGGCTGGCCGGCTTCTGAAGGGGTCGGCGGGGGGAAGTGGGGGGGTGGTCCGGTAGCACGGCGGTTTCGGGGCGCTCCCGGGGACGGCAAGAAGAGGGTCAGCCCGCAGTAGCCCTCTCGGTCACCTCTGCGTGCCCTGCGGGGCGGGGAGGGCAGACTCGGGGCCGGCGTTCACCGTTTCAAATAAACGCTGTGTTTTGTATCTGGGTATACATACATACATACGTACATACATACATACGTACACACATACATACATACGTGCACACATACATACGTACGTACACACATACATACGTGTCTGAGTCATACTGCTGCCGTACGGTTTAGGTTCCGCATAGAAGTATGTGGATTTTCTTCTTAACAGTAAGTCTAGCAAAAATAAGCACAGCCCCCTAAAAAGGTAGTGGCATTTCTCCTCACCCACACCAAAACTTGGCGATGAAGGCCATAAACGCTTGTTTGTGAGACCCTTTTTGCCGCCACTGGGCAAATTAACGTTACAGCGGTTTAGGGAGTAGCGGGATATACCGGCGCCCACACCGGCGGTGTAAGAGCAGCGCTCCTCAGGAACACCGACACTCGCAGGGAGAAATTAATTCTGGAAATAGGTTCTCAACCTGCTTTCCCCCCCACCCCGCCCTGGGGTGATTTGCTCGTACCGAGGGCGCCATCCTGCGTCGGCCAGCGGGGAGGGAGCGGGGCCAGCGGGGGGGTGGGGGGATGGGGGGGAAGGCGACGAGCTCCCGGGGCGCCCAGGGAGCCAGCTTGACCCTCCCTCCCCCTTCTTCATCGTTAGGCCTGCGTGGGTGATTGCTGCTTTGGTGGGTCTGTCAGCATATGTCTACTTGACTCAAACAGGTTGAGTTTCTACTGCTGAGTAGTTTTTGTTAATGTTCAAAAGTCCCTGCTTCTGCAGCAAAGGAAGAGGGGTGGCGATGGTGTGGATAAACCACACTCACCCATCGATCAAGCTCTGCGCCGGATGCAGCCACCTCTACCTTCACCACATCTTCTGCCTCCAGGGACAGATGTCGGTACAGGATCTGCTCAACCTCTTCTGCAAATTCAGCGGTATATACGGGGAACTGGGAGGGTCTAACCTTTTGAAACGACAGGTTGTGGAGAGCTTTCCCCCCGCTCTGCATCAGCACCAAAAATAATGCCTGTTTTGAACCAACAGGCACATAGCCAATTGCCTCATCCTTATGGTATCCTCGTGGGATTTGGGAGACCTGCCTTGGGATCAGACCCTGCCTGAATCAGACTTGGGAATGCTCACGTTGCTGTCTGACGACTGGCTGGGGACTATTCTGGTGTGGAAGACTGGCCGGCCCGTGGCTGGAGCTGCTCCGCGGTGTATAACTGATTAAATACTCATCAAGTTAAAAAGAAGGACAGCTTATCACCGTCTGGTTAGGGCCCTCACATGGGCCCAGCTCCCTGCTCTAAATCAAGCAAAGCAAAGATATATGGGTTCTGCAAAACCATATAATATCTGCTCAGACCAACAAGTTATTTATTCCCAGTCGCAGACAACTACATTTTCTTGCCTACACCCACTGCTGGCACTGAGAAAATGTTTCCAATAGCAATTTTGTCAAAACTGGTATATTACCAGAAAAAGCTTTGGCTACAGTTAAAAAATTCCTGACCATCTGTGATTAGAATTTCTGACAGAATTCCCAACACAGTTTGACTAACCTGTTTTTGCTTTATTGCATAAAAGAATTTTTCAGAGTGAACCTCATTCAGATAAAAATAGTGAGCTTATGTGATGACTTTTGGTTCATCAGCCCAAGCAGTATCTACATACGTTTTTTATAATCTGCAACTTTTTAGAAAAGAAACTTGCACAGAAAGTAGTATGCAGATTCTTAGCATAAATGTTTTTTTTTTGCTGCAAGCAGAAGTCTTTGTAGCAGGGTCAGGAATCTTTCTGTGAGTTCTGAAAATATGTATAAACCGCTTGGGCAACTGTGTTTCAGAAGCTCTGGACAGGGTGACGCGTTTGTTGAGCCACAGAGCATGTTACTCCCTGTCTTAACCAGTTTGTTAGTCTTTCCTGACCATGGAAGCAGCTAGCTAAAGAAGCTGCTAAAAAGCTAAAAAAACTTGCTATGTTAGGCCTTTGCATCCTTTAGTATGTCAGTTAACAACTGATAAGGCTGGCAAGCACACTTCTCTGTTTAAATAACAGAATTTAATATTGCTACATATATTTGGAGGTGTTTGGGGTTGATGCCCGAAAGTATGTGTTTATGTGTTTTCCAAGATATGTTTTTACTTGGACAATAATCCATTATATTTAGAAATATCCCAGCGGTGTTTGGAGAGAGAATAATAATTTTTTAAAAAGAAATATAAAAGGATAGTATAAATTTCACAAATACACTTCCTAAAATACTTTGGTGGACCATACATTTAAAAAAACAAAGAATTACAGCCTTGCATTATATGTGCTATAGGTTCTGTGCTTTGTCTATGCTTGTAGGTAGAAAAGCTCTTGATGGGCATAAGGGCTTCATTTTTAGCCCCCTGAACTAAAAGCTTCTAGGGATGCTTGCAGGTAATGGTGCTATTGAGATTCAGTATCTTCCACTGACAGTTTACTCATAAATGGCCGGAATTCAGATTGCTTACAAATCTCATCTCCCCTTGCAGGATGAGACCTAAAAACATGTCTAGAAATGACCCTGGGCCATGTGTTCAACCTAACACCAACAGCTTGCCAGCACAAGCAGAAGCGATTGTGCCTGCCACATTGTATTTCAGGGAGACAATACTTATCAATGTGCACTCAAAATCGGAAAATGCACCCCTTTGAGTTGAGGTGTCCTTGATGGCCTCTAAAACAAAATTCACATTTGGCTGCAGGTATGGCTTTGAAGCTACTTCTGCTCAGAAAGATGGATATTGGCAAGAATGTCTTCATTTAAATAGGAAGAGCCTTACTGAGGGCCACATCGAAGACCATCCTTTCCCAGGATGCAGCTGCGTGCGTTATGGTGATGCAGGGCTTATCAGCCTCCTTATCACCCAAGCCTCCTGGTTTCTGCAAGACCCTGTGAACCTGGCCAGCCTGATTATTTTCATATAAGATTTGGAAATAAAATGGGAAAACTTCATGTCACTTGGCATCCTCCAGCATGTCCTGGCTGGTTCCCTCCCTGGTGGAACACAGATGAGACAGGGCAGAGGGAAGATCCTATGGTGAGGGTAGCACTCAGAACCTGCTCCAAACGTAGGAGGGATAGACAGTGTGAAGAGTAAGATTAAATATCTCTCTAGCAAACCTGAGATGAAGAATCTTAGACTACTCAAGCTCATCATGGAATCCCTATAGCAGAATGGATGTTGACCTCAAATTTTGCAAGCAAGTAAGATGGAACTGATTCTGTCCTCATTAATATTAAGGCTAAAATTGTAGAAAAACCAAAAGGATTCCACAAAAGAACAGGAGTAGTGATAAGAAAAGACAGAAAAGAAAAGACAGCTCAGATGAGGGGGTTGCTTTATTTCAAAGACAGACGATTTTTTCTTGCTTTATCTATTTCCAGCTTTCCAAGTCAAGAGACAGACACCAGAAAGATTAGTTCAGTAGGCATAACAACTTATTTAAAGGGAGCATATGTATTATAGTTTTTCTGTATTCTTGTATTGTCATTTTCCTATTTCCAGAGAAAGTTGTCTGTAAGATCTGAACAATCTGTAAGTCTTACGAAAAACAACACTGAAACAAATTGTACAATATGTGGAAAATGTGTATGGAAAATCTCTATGGAAAAGATTGGCAAATGGTATTCCTCAAAGGTTAGTGTGCACCGAAACATATAAAAGCTATGCAGAAAATCTTAGCAAATACATAAGAATTCAGTTATTTTGATTTTAGAGTGAAAAATATGGAATTAACCCTCAAGAAGATTTGTCTATTACCATGCAGAGAACTGCAGTGTTTTGCAGTCCTGCACTAAGCTCTAGGAATGACACTCCCAAGCACCTCAGTCTCAGGTGCCTGAGTGACTTGATTAGTTTCTGAATTGCAGGAGAATTACGGTAGTTGTACTGATGAGCATCACAGACTCCTCATTTAGCATCTGCTGAACTATGTGGTGATTCCCCTTTTCTTGGTATGCTTTATATAAAAGCATGCACACATACACTAATGTCAGAGATTGTAAAATTGGATCATGAAATGAGTACAGATTTATTTTGAATGGAAAGAATTGGACTTTTCTTTCCATATTCCTGGACTGTATAGCTGGAAAAGATTTATTAAAGACTCTAGAGCATACGGTGCATACTGCTTTGGACACAGATTACAACTTTGTCTAATTTAGATGGTTTTCTGGCATTCTTTCTACCACAGTGTCTTGCAACAGTTTATAAATGGAACTACTTTTAGTAAAAGCTGTTAAAGCCAATGGTTTGAAGAAAAATTTAAATAAAATAAAAAACCCAACAATGCTCTCCTCCCTTGTAACTTTTGGGTACCCCTCCAAAATGCAAAGACTTATTGTGAATGCATTAAGGTGTTGTGTGAATGTGGCTGGAAAATACATTTCTTTCCTCTTATCTCACAAGAAACTTTATTTTCTTAACAGGATTATCACAGCACTAACAGCTCTTTGTATAGGGAAGACTGTTCTGCTTTGAAGGCATTTATTAAGGCTCCTTTAAAAAGTCCAGCATTTCCCATTTCCAACTTATTTAGGATTGACTGGTTTTGTGTGGATATGGTTTGTGCAGCTGCAAGGGCTCTGACCCTCATATATGTCCCTAGACTGGAACTGGTTAGGAACTGGAGACTAGAGAATAGAAAGGGGAACAGCTATATATTCTTGCCCTATTCTTTGCGCAGTTAACCCTACTTATGCCCTTGTAGCCACAAAATCCAGGGCCAGATTAATCTTTTGGTATGACCCAGCAGCTGTTTGTATGTTAAGAGTATTCTTCATCTTCTTCAGTACAAATTTTAAGTGGCTTAACTTAAAAGCACTTCCCACTTCCCACTAGTTTCCACTGCAATCCGCTGACATCCATGTGCATCCATGAGAGTCCACTACGCTGTTGGATTTCACACCAAGGCAGCTCAGGAGCATCCAGATATTACATTTAGCTGCTCTGCTGGGAGAGCAGTGATCTCCCATCAGACAACATTAGTAAAAAGAACTCCCCCAAAAGAAAAGTTAATCTTCCCCTAGTAATGACATTTGTCAAGTGAACTTCTCAAAGCCCACTGCCACTTATACAAACCCTGGGTGCATGAGGAATTACCATGACAGTTGAAATTTATTTAACACTTTCATAGGACTTAGTCTGATGAATCTTCTGTAATTCCACTAAATATTCTTGAAATACGTTGTCTTGCATATATTTTTGCTTATTATTTGTTAAAAGGGTAATGTTAAAGTCCAAAAATAAAACTAAAGTGAAGGACTTAAAAGACCAAAGGTCACAACATACGTTTTCCAGCACCAAAAATGTCTTTTTCACATTTAGCTGAATACCCAGCTGTGCATTAAAATCACAAACAACTTCTTGTTTCTAAGGAGTCAAAAGACTACATTTCTTAGTTACAGGCCTATATTCTGGGCACAATCTGTGAATTGAAATATGAACTGGGTTTAGCGTACTTCTGTTCTGCTATAGCCATTAAGTGATCATTTGCATCAATAGGCAAGTTGAACTGGAAAAGAGTAAGAGTCAATTTTTCTCAAAAACTTCCACAATGGTTAATATTATAGTTCAACAGACATGCACAGTATATGCTATCAGTTTTGCATTCTAACATGAAATATCCATCAAACCATCCAGGGATATGAAAATGATGGTGTTTGATATTTGAGGGCAAAGGAGGAGGGAAAAGCAATGTGTTCCTGTGTTTTTACTTACGTGATGAGCCAAGATCAAAAGAGGCCTCATCCTCCATGTGGTCATTGCTGGAAACTCTGATATGGATTCAAGCTGATTCTAGCAGTAACCTTCTGAGCTCCTGAAAGGCTAACTTCTCCTAACTTCATTTTTTCTTTTTTTTAAAAAAAAAAAACAAACACAATACACCACGTATTTCCACCATGCCTGAAATTCAATTCTATGTATTATTTTTGTAAATGTTATAATTAATAGTATATCAAGAAATTTGTCAGCCAAAATAAAAGTACTCAAAGCAAATGAAGTAATAGCTAAAGAAATCTACAGGCTTGAAGAAAATGATGAATATTTAGCTCATTACATCCATAATTGCAGCTATCTATCAATCTACACCATTTCCTCCATGGATCAGGTGGTAATAAATAGGATAAGATCCTGTATAAATTATTGCAAGAAGAGTTTTCAGCATAGATTTAATTATAAATAAAGCACAACTCTTCCAGTATTGCCAGTCTGTATAAAATTTGCATTAGAGTAAGTACCTACAGCCATCTGTATTTAAGAGTGTGTTTACAGGGCCAATCAGGTACACGCATAAGGAATACAAACACAGTCAGAGATATCCCACCTGCAAGTGGGTCTATCTATGGTGATTTTTTTTCTGGTGTTTTTAAAAAAATAACATAAAGATTTGCCTCTTTCCTAAGCCATTTAATGGTCATCCTGAGTAGTGCAGAAGTTGACAGTTTAGTTTTACATTTTACCAGGTATGGTTGGCATTTGCTAAGAGACCAAATGGGATTACTAGAGACCTAGGTATAATTAAGCATTAGCTACTTCATAATTCAAGGATCTGCATAACTCAAATAGTTTAAATTTGTGCAATAACACACCTTCAGTTCAGCTGGTACAAATTTTAGATCAGGCCAAAGTATGTTTTAGTAATTATAAAAATTTAAAAAATAACTATCCCCACCACTGCAAGACTGCTTATTCTCCTAGGCTCATACCTCTCCTAAAGTATTGTGAATTTTATGCATCACCTGTGTGTGTGTCACCTGTCATTTCTATTTAAAATCTAGGCACAGAATGTTTTTTGAATAGCTATGCCTGGGCCATTCTCTTTCTCTGTCTCCAGATACAATGTCTGACTTTCAGAGGTGAGAAACAGAATTGAGATTCTCTCTGAATAGGTTTTGGGGGAGGGTGCAGGGGTAACCTTTGCTCTTGTTCTGTCCCAGATTCTCGGCTTTGCACATGAATAGATTGTCTTCTATTGTGGTCTTTCTTTTGGGGAATGAAACAAATTAACTGCAAAAGAATACCAGGGAATTCACTTTGTGCATTTTCCCTGCAAAGTTTTTTTTTCTGAGACTCTATGAAAAAAAAAAAAAAAAGAAATTCAGAACACCAAAATGCCCGATGCAAAACTTCCAGAATAGGCAGGACAGCCCAGCATTCCTCACACACAGCTCTACAGTGAAATAGAGGTCTCTTACCAGCTACGTGGTTTCTCACCAAAGATGGAATACTATAATTCTTCTGTAGTCTGGTTGTAGTTATGAAGATAAAAAGTTTCATGCCTGTTTGTTAAATCACTGCTCTATAGTTAAGGAGGACAGAGACTAGATGCTTTTTAATTTTCGTTCAAAAATTTTGTGGATTTTTTCATCTTGAGAACAGAACTTTGGGTGACAAAATGCCCCCGCTCTCTCTATATAAAGTATGATTAGATATTACAACTGTTTTTCCCGAAAAAATCTCATTATGCTTGTGCTATTAAACATGACATATGTTCTAGTAAATGTGCCTGGGTGGTTGCAATCCTACCAAAGTTTCTTCTGTCCCTTGCTAACATAACAGGCCTTGAAACATCTCAGTTCTTCTAAATTCATGTGGAACACAGCAATGAATCTTGTATCACTCAATATGGAAATACTGTAGGAAAAGATGTAACAATCACTACTTTTTGTGTTTTCTCAGTTATGAATCACTTAAGCATGTCGTATATACTTACTGAATTTTACGAAATTTTGGGGTGAGACAATGACACTGTGACCAGTGACTGCTGTGCTTTGGCCATCAACAATGAACTACCATCAGCAGTGGGATCAATAATAGATCAGGGCTATCCTAATTCGGACTCCCTCTCTGATCCTGTTCAGGGAGAAATTCTTCCCCTGGCCGCTGAGATGCATTAAGAATATTAATGATAAATATGCACAGTATTAATGGTAAGTGTGTATGATCCAGCGATTATTCCCTCAGATTATTAAACAACTTTTCACAAATAAGAAACAGTTGGCAACGTCTCACAGGCTCAGTGACTTCAATATATATTAAATGATTTAACCTATTTTATTATCCTCCATTTATATAGATTTAAAATCTATGTTTAACATAAAATTTTAGTTTCATAAACCAAAATGCATGTATAAATGCAAAATGTTCATATGCTGGTTTTGGGAGTGTGGGCAGGGCTACAATTTCAATTAGTTCTTTATAATTTTCATAAAATAATTCTTTGCTATTAAAAAATACCAAACTCATCATCCCTTAAGGTTAGAATTCTGTGTTTACATTGAGAGTCCTAGCTTCTCTCATCTTTGTTTTTGAATAAGCATTTTCTGAAATGTTCCGTTGGTGTCGTGGTTTTGACCGAATTGACCAACCAGAACGACACATGGCCCCTCCCCTCCCCCCCCCCCTTTAAGGAAAAGAGAAGAGAGGAAGGGGGAAAAGAAAAGAAAAAAAAAATAGAAATATAAGTGTGAACTTATAAATACTGTGGATTTACAGTTAAGAAGTTCTTACTGCTGGGAACAGGGAAAGTGCCTTCCTTTTGCTATTATCTGGTTTTAGATTCATCTTTTCAGACAGGTGTACAGGCTCTTGCAGCAAGTAGTTCCACTTCTGAGGCTGAATAAGAATGGATTACCCAAATAACTTTTTTTTAAACACAGTCAGATTTAATTAATTAACTGTATAGTTAGAAGGTAATTTATAGTATTACCAAACACTGCTTTTTACTTTTTGGGAAAGATAGAAGTAGTTAAAAGGAGTTCCACTTTTAAAATACAGTTTATTTTGGATATAGTTCTTACCCATCTTTTTTCCTGTTATTTTACTAAAATAAACATACTTAACTATTTTTTTCATAGTACTAGTAACAAGTTCAGAATCTCCCTACAAATTTTACAGCTCTGTCAGAGAGGGTAATTTGTGTTTCCCAACTTCACACTTGGTCATCAGGCAATCATCCCACATCAGGCAGCATAATACTTTAAAACCCTGAGCTATATAGTCATAGACTGGCCAGCTGGAAACAAAATAGGTTTCCCCTTACCCATTGCCAATATGCTGAACTCAACCAATTCCCTGAAGAAAAATGACTATATACTTGGCATACAGCAGCTACTAAATTTAAATTCCTCCCGCCCCTACACACTAAGCTTTCTATCTGGTTCAACACTGAACTCCTATGATTTGGCCAGCTTGGATTCAGAAAGGGATCTTAGCCATCAATAAATTCAGTGAAAATGATGCTTTGCTTTCCTTTCCTTCTAAAAGGAAGTTCCAGTGAGATGGAAAAAGTGGCAGAAATGGCCAACCTAGCATGCCATCAACAAGCATTTTGGCTCTGTTGCCTGCACCAGTGCATATCCAATTGCGCTGCTTCCTTTCTCTCATGAATTACTTTTGTCTGTAGCACTGTGCATGTTTAACCAGAAAATCTGAACTGAATGCAGGTTTTCTAGAAAGGAAGAGATAAATAGTTTGAATAGTTGCTTTCACATAATGAAAACTAATTTTAGTTAGGTTTCTCAGCTGCTCCCAGGACTACAGAATATCCATCAAACATCATTTGGAAGCATCATGTTTACATGATGCTTTTAAACAATCATGTGATTGTTTAAAATAAGTGCCACTGAAGTGAACAAATGTTGGCTGTGTGACTCGGCAGCCATTTATTTAACCTACATGTTTATGAGTTCTGTGATGTTTACTTACTATGGAGAAATCTTTAATTGCAGAATTAGTATCTTCATCTCAATTTATATTATGTTATAAAGTAGCCATGTGTGTTGTAAGCCTGATGGATACTATCAGGAGATGAATAAATATCAACAACGTTAGTGTAATACATCAATATGAAAAAGCAATTCTTATAGAAGCAGAAGTGTGATTTCCTGATTTTGTGAACAATGAACTCAAGGTAATTTTGTTTGGCTTCTTTATTTTTACTAATCTGATTTTGACACATAGCAGTCTGTAATTGTCTCCAGTTTCCATTATTCCTACAAACCCTTTTTATGTTGAATCAAGATGGAATGACCCATTAAAAGATCTTGTAGACAACCTTAGTATGTATACTAACATTGAGATGAATGTATACTAACTTGACAGAAAAAGAAAATAGCTGTCAGATGTTCAGAACTCTTACGCATATCCCTAAAATTAAATAGAAAACAGACATATTTTTCAATTGTGTTTTTAGGCTGAGAACTCTGGGATATTTTTTCTGTATGACATTCTTGTTCTAATGGTACCCCATATTAAGTCAGAGTCAATATTAGTCACAATTTGTCTTGAATAAAATAACGGTTTAGCAAAAAAATAATCTTTATTCATGCCGAGTGCTTTTCAGGTTGCACTTCTTCCACTGCTGTTTCATTCCTCTTCAATACACCATTTGTGTTTGAAGCCATAAAGACTTCACAACTCTGGGCTTGTCCACCTGTGATCAAATCTTTGGGCTTATATCTGCCTGTGATTTGTCCCTTACAATGATCAGAGTTTGCATCTCGTTTCTTTAGCTTTAAGAGCTTAGGAATAGTGATAGTGAAATTGAGAAGGAAGTGGTTTATCTGATTAAAAAAAAAAAAATTCATGCATCTTCCCATTTAACAATGAGACAAAATTCAATCTTCTGTTAAACTTTACATCCAGACAACTCAGCTGCCTTGTGAGAGACCCGGTTTCATGGCCCTGCTTCAAATAAGTCAATATTATTTAGAGTAACTGGAATTGATTTAACATAAAACCAGGGAGAGATTCATGCTTAACTGGTAAATTTGTTTGTTGTCCTGGCATTCAATAACACAAATCAAGATTCTCATCTTTGGTTTTACATATCCTGTCTAGGAATCCTCTAGGAGTTACTGCAGTTACTACTAGATTGAGGGGTGGCTCTTTCTCTTTTTTTTTTTTTTTTCGGGGGGGGGAGGCCTTTGTAGAGCTGAAAAACCTTTCTATTAAAAGAATAAAACAAGCTACAGTCTATGGTCTGGATTTTAACTTCTATAAAACTGGAAAAAAACCACCCAAACCCGTCCTTATTGGTTCCACTTACAATGGAGTATAACTATTACAAGGAGTGAAAAAAAGCCGATGACATGGCACACCTTACACTGAAAGGTTTCCAATTATTCCATCACTACACTTACAGAAACTTGTTCTAAATTCAGCTTTTTGAAAAGTTGCTCTTTTCCACAGTTTTCTTACTTTTCATACAGCTTAAGAGAGGGAGTGTAATTTGGACTACACTCCTGTAAATTGATCTGCCAGGACTGAAGAATGTCAGCAATCAGCAAGCAAAGTACAAAACCTTTGTAAAGAAAAGATGCTTGCTTTCAAACTCTTAAATTGTAACAGTTGGGATTTTGTTTAATAACTGTAATAAATAAATAGCAAACATAGTACCTAGAATGTATGTGATCTTTTGTAATTGATCTTTGATCCACAGTTTTCCTGGTATACCAAGGGTAATGGAACTTCTACACACTCGATATGCTTAAAAATATGGTCATTTGGGCTAGAGACTAAATGCAGAGCTAAGTGTGTAGCACTGATTTATAAATGCTGATTTCCAATGTTTTCCAACAAAACGCTATTTGGTTTTGAGACTGTAACTCCTTTTTCCACTTTCCACTTTCTGTGTGGCAGTTTGCCTCATACCAAAATCTGGTTTTGAGAAAATTATGTCCTTTTCTGACAGAAATAAATTCTTGTGTTCTGGGAATAAAGGACTGGAAAGCCCAACAGAAGCTATGACTTGGATTCCTGTGGCCCATTGGCACAATCTTTTTTTAAAATACTTTCACTATCAGTGGTTTGGCTTCAAGCAGTAGGCTAGTAGGAAGGAAAGCATAACAGAGTCTGAGCACACCTAGAAGAGAGGTCCACAACTTTCATCTATAGGAATAGTTTTTGTACTATTTTAACATGTTCCAGCTCTACCTGGCATGCAGGCTCACTCACACCACTTTCAGAGTTCCCCCATACGGTCCAGATTCCTGACCCTGTGCAGGTACAGGATTACCAGGCTTAGTTGTCCCTCATCTTTTTCCCACGTTGATATAGGAACCCAAGGCAGATTTTTCTGTGTAATACTAAATATCTTTCTGGTCTATCAGTTTCATATACTAGTCTTCTGACAAGTGTCCCTCACTGAGAATTTGGTATTTGTGCTGATGACTTGCTTCTCTGGAGTCAGCACCAAGTAGCAGATAGATAGCCTTAAGAATTAACTCCCCATGAGATATTGGTGTGGTGTCTGGATGAAAAATTGTACAGACTTTGTAGCTGCATGGAATGCAACTGTTTCTTCCTCTATAAGGAGACTTCCCAGGTCTACTGGTTTTCCTGGAAGCTGGAAGTGGAAGGAGGAAGCTGAAAGTAGTTATCTCCTTGTTTTTTGGAGCAACAAAGGAAGGCCTGATTTGATTCCAAGTAGCTGATGGTCTGTTATGTGGCTGACACTTTTTCCACTAGTTAAGACATGACAGAATGAGCTGCTGGAGGATGATGCTCTTCTCGTATACCTTCTAATGTGTTGGGAAGGATCTAGACTTTTCTAGTTTTATTTTTCATATCAGGGCTTTTCCTTCTAACATGATTCAGTGCAATTCTCCAGATTTTCTTTCACAGTTTTACAACAAAATAAAATCATATATGGACTAACAATCCCATGTTTATAGTGAAGTTTAATTGAAACATACTGTTAATGAACAATGAAATTCTGAACACTATTACTATTGTCAGTAAAAACATGCAAAGGATTTCCTTAATCCTGTAAGAAGCAGGCATAAATCTTTTACATAAAACATTTTCATGGGAAAAAAAAACCCACTCTAATTCATATACTAAAATAAACCATTTTGTCTGATTCAGTCTGATTTGTTGCTTATGGAAAATTATGTAATTTGCTAATAATTCGCTAAACTGATAATGTTTTTTCACATAAGCCTGACCCCTGCCATACATATGCATGTTTATTGGAAAATTACATATTAATATTACTTCAATATTATTGACTTATTAAATTGAGTTCTGAACTGCTACCATAAATTAGATGTTTGAAAGTGAAACACATCAACTTCAGTTTGATAATTTAATTTTCTAATTTTTCTAGGTACTCCAGCTTTTTTAAATTGCTACTGGGTTTGTGTTGCTTGCAGAATTATGTGCATGTTGACTACCTTCCAGATTGCATATTTGAACAGTAGCAGCTTGAGAACAGCCTTGCTAAGTGTTGTAAAGGTAACTTTGTTTGACAATCATGACAATGCTTCTTTGTAAACATTGATGCTGCAGTAATCCAATGGGACTGCTTTATCCCTGGTGTAGTCCCATGGACAGGCCTATCTCTAGCAGAAAAGAACTACAGCAGGAATTAATTTGGCTGAGTAAAGTAACTCTCTCTTGATTTAAGGTAAAGGTTTACATCTAACTCCTGATAGCTCTATATAGAGTTAGCTGATTCGTTTTAGGATGTTTCTGGCATGGTACAGGGGACTTCTCATTGAAGTGACATGACTATTCTTACCATACGTCCTACTGGGGCTCTGTCTGTCCTTTCCCAAATTCATTTGGTTTATGTGACTCTTGGCTTCCTAAAAAGTGCTGCTTTTCTTGCAGAAATTCACAGTCGATACAGAGACGTAATATCTCATAAAATTAGTATCTGTGTTACATTATAAAATTTGAATGCCACTGCAGCTACAATTTTCTTGACGTAAAACAGTCGCTGTTTGACTAACTCAGTCAAGACACAGTTGTTATTCTCTGCTTCAGTGTTCATGAACTGTAACCCATATGTGAGAGCTTGATTTCTGAGTTAATAATCACAAAGTTAGCAATCCAGCAATTTGCAAATGTTTTTTAAATTTAGCTTTGTTCTTACTGCCCATGTCAGTCCTAGCTGCAGGAGGAAAGTTATATTAGAATTTGTGTGTTGTTCTTAGCAGAATTCTTCTGAGACCCACACATATACAGTTATGGTATTATTTTTATACCTTTGCCAGTTCTTCAATATTCCATCTTCCCAAATAATAGTCTACATGCAATGTTGCCAGAATACTGTCATTTATAAGGGACTTTGATCAGATTACTCTCTTTTTGTCAAGCTTGCGCACAGTCAGTCGAAGAATGAATTGACTGTGCAGCCTTATCCTTCGTATGCAAAGAACATTGAAACTCAGCTCCTGGTTGCAGACTGGGGCTGCCCTGCAAAGTTAGAGACGACTGGAAGACACCTGATAAAGACTAGTTGAATTTTCAGTCTGGAAAAAAACAGGTAGGAGGACTATTCTGAACAGACTAACTTTAAATTCAGCACAGATGAGCAGTTTTACATTTCTATGATGAAATACAGATCTGCTCCCTTTCTATTAGGAGATTCACTTACAGTGACCTCAGCCTTCATATTCTTCTCTTAAATACAATAAATTAATTATCTGGTTTTTCCAGTGTTGCAGTTCAGTGTTATAGGACTATAACCAACATATTCCTGGATCTAAGCAAAATACAACTTTAACGCAATGACTTTCACAAAAAACCCTCCTCTAATAGAGAAACCCAAGTCCAAATAGTGCACACAAGTCCAAAAAGGAATTATACTGAAATAAAAACATGCTGCACATTCAAATAAAATCCTAGATGCAACTGGATCAGGTTATGCATACACAGTAAACTAACACTTGCTCTTTGGCAACATATATTAATACAAATTAGGAATTTAACCATAAGAGCTTTACAGTCAGTACAAATAGACATAAAATGGAACAGTTCTGTTAAATGCACACAAAGGAAGTACCAAAGATGAACTATTATAAGATATATTGATTTTAAGCACTGTAATTTGTTTCTGGCAAAGATGTCTGTAGATCATGACATCAAGAAAAATGGCTTGCCTCATCACTAGCACTCTATTAAACAAAATAAAACCACTTTATAATCTCAAGAAAAATTGAGCAACTGATTGTTGGGGAAATGATTTATTATATGTAGTAAAGGACTGATTATCAAGCAGACTGCAACATTAATCTAGTTTAATCTGTATTTTAAGTCTTTCTGCCTGAAACAGTCTAGAGCAACTCATTTAAATGCAATCTAAATTACAAGAAGAATAGGAATACCACCAAAATTACATTTGTCTTGGCTAACAATAATCCAAAAGCTCATTTGGAAGCACCTGCAAGTAGCATTTGTTGCCAAGTAGAGAAGGCAAGATTATGTTTCATTTGACACAAAAAAATTTTCTAAAGTACAGAATTTAAAATGTGTGCAGAACAAAGAACTTCTTGTAACCATGGCTGATTATAATTACGAGTAGTTCGGCATTGCTGAGGTTCCTTGGAATGCTCATTGTTTAACCTGGAAACAATCTGAACTAAAACATAGCATTAGTATTGCCTGAGAATATGCATGACAAAAAGTGTCTCACTGGCTTAATCACTAGAATTTCACCTTTGTGAATAAGTAAAAGTATTGTGATCAAAAAGTTGTTACATTAAAACATTTTGATGCAAAATAAATAAATAAGCAAATAAAATAAAAATCCAACAAGAAAAAAAAAACAAGCAGATCAAATACAGCAAACTAAACCAGGACACTGAAAAAAAAAAAAATAGCATTCTCTCAGAAAGCACATGGATTTGTTATCCTTTGTGAATAACTTGTTCATGAAGATTGAATTGCAGACTTAAAGTAAACAGGTGCAAGATGGCAATACCTCCCAAAGGCTGTTTTATATGCTGGGTATTTTTTTTAAAAAAAACAGCTTAAAATATAAGATAATGTAGTGCTGATGTACCAAAATACTAAAGACTATTCAAGGTTTCAAGACAGACTTATTTTTCCAATATGTGGCTGTGACTAGCCATAGCAGTCTTTACTCTTTTATCTTAAAAACACAAACAAAAAGCTTATGTGTATTTCTAACCAGAAACGTTTATGCTAGTCTTTCAAAATCACAATTCTTTTACAATTCTTTTATCATTTGCAGCAAAATCCAGACGAATACAACAATTAATTTTAATGCCACCGTCAACAGTTGAAAAACTGCCTGCAGATCAATTTAGTTAATTCGCTAGGAAATGACATCGGTAGAGTTTGTACCACTCACAATCGTTTGCAGAGTCGAGTTTGTGAGGGCAGGCATGTTCTGCACTTCCTTGTAACTTTGTAATACTACCTGCTAGAAGGTATTCATATTGCTAGATCAATCTCCTCGCATATGAATTTTGCTGTACCTAATACTCTGCAAAGTGAGAAGGGTCAGGGGCTCCGAGTTCCTGAGTCCCTGAGCACACAGAGTCCAGAAGAACCATTACTGTAGATTGAGTCATTTTTCCTCTTCACATATGTGCTGGTTCGTCTCCCATCTAGTCTGAAGGACAAGTAGTGCTTCCTCAGATTGAGATTTTCTACTTAATCAGTCATGACTGAAAGCATCATTCTGCCAGATTTGGCCCTTGATTTAGCAGGTGATTGTTTATCCATTAATTATACCCTGGATGGTGACTGACATCTCTTTTCTTGACCATATTAAAGCCTTCCAGTTCCATACTGGGAGAATATAATATGGGTTAGATGCAGAAGCCTCCTGTTTATCTGATGCTTAGCAGAGCGAGAGCTGTGAGGGGTTCTAAGCAGTACTCCAGAGATATGGGCCTAATCAAATTGTACCTACCCAAGTACAATAGTACCTTACCCAGAAATTATTGAAGTCAAAGAAACCTGTCCTTACTGCTTGTTACTGTCATGGTATCTATCTTGATCACCACTAGATATTATAGAAAACACCATGATTAATTGAGGCTTACCAATTTACCAAACTGACTTATACTTCTCAAGATTGTCCTGTTATCATCAGCATGTTGTTTACATATGAATTGATATACAATGTTTTAATTAAGATCTCAGAGTTGTAGGGCAGCTCTGTGTGTAGTAAGATTAGCTCAGCTGTGAATCCTACGTACAGTTCCAATAGCTCCAATGGACAGCAATACGATGTAAGCAACCTCTAATTTGAAAAAAATTACTCTAAAATAATAGAAAGGAGTATTGCCATTCAGAAGCCATGGCAAGATAGGGGCTGTTCAGTTTCCTGTGATCTAGGATATTATGAGGTTTCCTCTTCAGAAAAACAGAATAAAAATTTCTGCTTACACTTTTGCTCAATCTCTTCTACAACTCTAAAGTAAATCAAAGCAACCACTTCTTTTTGTAAGAGTTACTGAAGAGTGAAGCACAATAATTTCCATACAAGAATAAAATGAGATGTTTGCCATTGCTGACAATGTCTACTGTTCAAATATCAGCTGCAGTCTCTGACCACATCCAGTGGAACCTGGGTTTCCAAAAGTCAGCTCTGGGACAGTCTTCATATGATTCATTCTCATGCCATGAAACTGCAGACTAGGTAACCAATCCTTCTAAGAACAGACAGATAAGATACTGTCTTTAGTTGGAATCCCAGACACCTTTAAATAGGTGTCTGAATTGTGAGTCCCCTGGCCAAGGATCAAGCAAGCTAAAAACTCTTCCATTACACCGATGATCCATATGAACACTAAAGAGATGACGATTAATATATGAATAACCTGAGTACATTCTCTTGGATCACTGTTGCCTTATTTTTAAGTTCTACAATATTTTCAAGAGCTGCTTTTAAAAGATCTGTAGGTTATCAGCAGCCTGACAGACTAAATTTCCTAAAAATATGGGAACGAAGGAATTTTCTCCTGAGCCACACTTCTCTCCAGCAAGGGATTCCTCTAAATACAATAAAAACTATCTAAATAAATACCACCTATAAGTGGTGGGAAACCCATTGGTTTTTTGCAGTATGTGTATCAGATCTTCAGAACTTCAAAAAAGCAAAATCTCAAGGATGTAAACATTTACAGCAATCCAGAGGTGGTCTGTTTGCCATCACTCATGTATTGGACTTCACTATAGGATGGTTTCTGGATTTTAGATTTGTGATTACTACTGACATATCTGGTATATCAAGATGGACAGTAATTTCAAAGGCTTATTTTGGTACCAGGAAGAGCTGGCTTGTCAGGGCTGGTATACTTGGTTTCAGTATTGGTTTCAGTAGTGAACCCTTTTCTGTTATTATCCCTGCCTTCTGTTAGTGTTCCACAATGTTTCCATAAATTGGCTTTGCTTGACTTTTCATTATAAGTTGAACACATTTGTACTAATTTATAAATATGGCAGTAAGCATGTGAAACTGAAAATGTGATCTCTCAGTCATGGAGCTGATGCTGAAGAAATTAATGTCATAGTCATAGACACCAAGGTGTAGCCAGTTATAAACACATGGGTATCAATATTCACAATGCTTTTTATATTTCTTCCCCTTGGAATTACAGATGTTTTATTTTTAAGTAAGGCTAACTGTTAAAGCTTCTACAATTTTGGCTGAAGGACAGTATCAGATAAGAATAGCTCAAGTGCTGTATCTGAGTATTCAGGTGCGGGATGAAAGACAGCAAGAGTAATGGCTGTAGTGTCTGTTGGGGATGTGTACTCCTCTTGGGCAGATTTACCTGTTATATTTGTTGATTAATGATGTGAAACAATTATGACAGACTAATTTCAGTCATTATCAATAGCCGCAGGCAGGGTGGGGTGAGAAGGGAGGAATATCTGTGTTTATCCTGAGTGCTCTCTAACTTATTTGGGGGAGGAAGGGTCTAACATACCCAGAAAAAAAATTTGATGAAAGAAACAGTACTTTTTTTTTTTTTTT
>BJBW01003730.1:50013-92622 GCA_004320125.1 Scolopax mira | reverse complement strand
ACACCACTGGTTACAGGCCTCCAGCTTGAACCTGCTCCGTTGGACCAGTAATATCTATTACAATGATATTCAGCAGTCTGTACTCCATCAACAGGTACTGAAGCCCTAGACAAAGGACAAAAGTTTTATTCATCTTGTCCCTTCTTTTTCATAGTATTTTAGCTTTGGTTTTTCTTCCACAAATTCACCTTTATGTATCTTTCCTGCCATGAACTGTTTACTCCCCGAAAGCCCCTGCAAAACACTGGAGATGTAAGAAGATATAGTTCAGACTGGTTTGTAGCCTTAACTCATTTTTCTATGTGGATATGACATCTAGATTTATTAGACCAAGATGTAATACCACAAAATGGTTAACTCTATTGGGTATATTCATGTAAGATGCAACTTTGTTTAAGTAATATTAGCTTCTCCTTTTTACAGTAGGCTCCACCAACCCACAAGCTATTCAATTATTTCAGAGCAGGTCCACCCTTACCATCACAGCTAAATGATACCTACAAACCTCATTCTGCTGCCTTATCCGCACAGAGAAGGAAAGAATCACTGAAGCATAACCAAATTAATTTCTTTTTTTTCAATGACCATCTAGGCAGGCAAAACACCTTCAAGCATCCCACTCCCTGCACAGAAAGTTTATCATTCAATAGTGCTATGCTTTAGAAAAAGGCATCTAAGTAGAAGACAGGTCTTTTAAATACAGGAAACAAAAAAAGTACACTAGTAGAACAAACATACCACTACCATAACATAGACCTAAACCTAAGCTACACAAAGTGATAGATTTCCCCACAAAAAGAAGCTAAAGTTTTGATGATGTCACTCAGCCTATTAAATGCTTTTGCAGTTCACCTACCAAGGACCTAAAACTTTATTGAAGACTAAGCTAAAATCAAGACAGTTCACAAGACTTCACGGCGTCCCTAGGGCTTCACTCCCTCTTACAAACAACCCTGGCCTGAGTAAGTTACAAGCTGAGTTAAGTTCCCCGAAGCCAACCAAACACTGCATTGTGAAAACCTCCAGATCCTTCTTTGAAACCCAATTCAGTTTTTATCCCCAAGCACCCAAAATACTCATAGGGAGACATGAGCATGTGTGAATTGTTTATACTAGCTCGCAAAGATTCTTGTGGCACATTTTGAGCTTTATTCCTGCAGGAGGCAACGAAACATTCTCTGATTCATCAGCAAATGTCTTGCTTCAGCGATCTGCACGAGGATTTATTTGCATAAAGCCACTTCCAAAAATGAACTCGGCTTTCCTCTCACTGTCAAGCATGTTGCTGAATTTCAGATTGACGATGTCAGCTCAGAAAATTAAATTAAATGTAAAAAAAGCTGATCACTAACCAGGGAGAGGGAGGAGGGCCTCCTGCACAACAGACTCTAAAGGGAAGCAGCTAGAAGTCTACACATTGTTGTTTCATCATTGAAGCACTCTAGACTCAAAGAGTATCAAATCCCAGAATGATCTGATTTCATCACTGCTCAGAAGGATGATGACTTCCTCTTAGGGCCACTACAGCTATGTGAGTTCGCAGAAGAAAGGATGCCTGACAGCGACACTTACCTTCCAATTAGCACAGACTTAAATTTCTTCAATTTATGACACCTCCGTTCAACTACTTTAGCAAACTTTTGAAAAAACAATTTTGCTTGGCTTTCTAAATACAGCCTGGCACTTGACAAAGATTATGGTCCATTGGAAAAGCAGAAAGAACTCGCGTCACCCACAGTGGAAGCCTCTGTATTTGCAGCTTTAGATGATTGATGACTTTCAAATCCTTATTAAAAGAAAAACAATACAAGCAATAATAGTATCTTACAGCTCCCCTCTCCCCCTGCATTGATCTGACTAAGCTTCTGGCTGGGAAATTGGCATCCTGAATTATTACTCTTTTTTTTTTTTAAAATAAAATCAATGCACACTACAAAAGGGGGTGGGTGGGGTAACAACTCAGAAGTAAATTAATTGTCCAATAACACCAAAACTAAACACAACCATTTCTAGTAGCAAAGTGGCATGTTACTTGCAAACTGTTTGTTCTACGTTACACACTTGCACACAATTTAAAGACTATGATTTCACCTTAAATCTTATATCTGATACTATAAAATTTAAAACCTTTTCATATGACACAAACAGCTCTATCTTATCAAAAAACCAAATTTAACTTCACTATAAAACTTGGAAAGTTTACATTCTGATATTATTTATTCACATCATTACTTCCAGATGTACATATAGAAAACCAACAATCAAGAGGCAGAAAGAAAGAGTCAGTCAAAAAAATACAACAATTTCTGCATTGCCATTCCATACGCAAAGGGTTTTGTTTGGTTCCAGAAAGTAATTCAGAGTGGAATCTGTTTTTACCCCAGTTCAGATGCAATCACTTGTCCTTTCTTTGAACAGCTAATTTCTGGAAAGACAACTCTAAATACTGAGGAACTACGTCTAACTCAGAAAGTCGTTTTCTAACTAAACCTATCCCACCCTGTTAAATTTATATGATTATGCTATAGATTATATACAACTATAACACATGGTTCCAATGCCGTTTCTAGCTTGCACTCTTTGTTCAGTCTTTCTAAATCATAGAACATAAGAATGATATAAAGGAAGAAAGGCAAAACAAATACTAAATGGCAGGGTTGGAATGTATTACCAACACTTCACCAGAGACAGGAATACAGCCCAAGTACAGTTTTATATCCATTAAACATTTTGAATTTTCACATGTAATATACATGCTTTGATAAGTAATATTAGACAAGAATCAAAGTATATTTCTCCATATATGAAGCATGTTTGGAGCTATTAAGCACACCAAACATCTATCTCTTTTTCAGATGGTTCTATATTAAATACAAACATAGAAACAAACCCAAGTATTTCCAGTAAATGCTGAAAGGCTGATATTGAACTGGAAGACAAAATTCACTATAAAACAGAGGAGACTATTTCTTCAGCTTTTACACTGTACCTGGTAATTAGAAATATTTTAACCAGGTCAAAATCATGCATCACAGGAAAATACTGGTGCCATTTCCCTGCAATAGCCCAGAACTACTCCAAGTGATTATTTTACTAAGTTCTATACATTAATCCATATGCTCCCTCCCTGTGGGTTTCCATGGTGGTTTTGTTTAGTCCGTATGGTAGACAGCATCTCTCACAGAGACGTCAGTGAAGAAGGAGCTCATTGAAACCTTCTATTCAGACATGACCCCAGGTTTCGGTCACGAGACATTCCATAATCACTGCATGCTCAGCAATGACTGCTGTTCAATCCAGCATATCCGAGCGTTTAAAAATGAGAAAACCCAAATGAAAACACTCCAATTCCCTCAGTTTTAACTCATCACCTTCAATCCAAGCCTGAGAACTGCAGGAGGGGAGCAAGAAGGAGCCTAGTGCCAGCCAGTGAAGCTGGTGGGCAAGAATGCTCTGCACTTCACCTTCACTGAGGGCTTTGGCACACAACTGCTTGCCTCTGGACCGGAGGTCAAAGTGTTTTTAGCAAAGTCACCATGTCCCCAACTAAATAGACAGTAACATATTTACACAGAACAAGTTCTAAATTGACTGAATAACCCATTAATATTGAATTAAGATTTCCTTGCACGCATCTCTGGTAGTTATCCAAGTCAGGCATTTTTTCAAAGCTGCATTATTATTTACAGAAGCACTTTTCACTCTATTATATTGAGCTAAAGCCTGAAAATGTAGACACAAGGAGGAATACAGTGGTATCAGTGCATTGCAATGGTACCTGAGGGAACTTGCTTCCTTCAAAGGCCATCTGCATGTTATAGAAATACCATCAGTGCCACAGGGGCAGTAGAGTCTGTCTAAATGTATGACGTGTGACTGAGGCTTAGGATTGCATTTCTAACAGGGGCAGGTTTCCATAATGGTCAGAAACGACCCGCTCCTGTAGAAATCTCTCTCCAGCTCTGCATGAGAGGGTGTCAGCAGAGGCAGCATGGTCCCTGTGTGCCCCACCACTTGCCCCTGTGCCCATGGGGGTGGCTGCAGGCGATGCTGCCAGAAACTGCTGAAAAGCAGTTGTCCTTTGAGCTGAGACAGACAATACAGTACAATTAGAGAGGCTTACATGGGAACAGGGGATTTGAAAAGTAACTTCTAGAATTTATTTAGGCTATTTTTTTCAAAACCAAAAATAGGTGTCCTATGACCCTTAACCATCACTGATAAACCCTTCGCAAGTTTCTCATGCATGCTCCTCTGGAACTGGAAAATACCTCCTTGACTGTGTCCAATCCCAGCCCAAAAGAAAGGATTTCCAATGTGCCTGTGGGAATCAAGAGGGCAGTCACAGGCACCGATCAGCAGGTTTTTTCTTTGTTTGTTTTTCTCCAACTCAATAAGCAAATCCTGCTTGGGACACCGAAGAGCTTTCTGCCATGGGCGTTTCTGCGTATCTGAGATTTCCACACTGCAAGCATCTTTGCTAAGATGACATAAAATTTCAGAGCACATAGTTAATGTTCAAATGGCAGAATATATTGATTCTCTGCCCATCCCCTAGTAACTTAAGTTTACCCAGAAGACTATTTTATTTAATTAACTTGGTGCTTTATTAATATAAATATTCCACTATTGATCATAAGAGAAGCTGACGCATGTTTGAGTCAGGCATACATCAGATCCATTTAATGGAGCTCCACTTAGAAGAGTAGTTGGCTCTAAATCAAGGTAAATGGTAGCAAGTGCTCCTTTGGGATGACAGGGCTTAGCTGAATCTATAACATTTTTACGGAGCTAGTTTTTTTAAAAGCAGAAAGCATATGGAAATTAGATATGAAAATGGTCTCTCCTTGCACATATCAATTAAGCATGTCAATACGTTAATTAAATTGCTCAGCTTAATGAGATTTATACCAATGAATATGTTTTATAGTTATAATAGCTTTTTTGGCTAGTGTTCAAGATGTCAAATAAATTGTGAAAAGAGGATTAAAAAAGTAGTAATTGACATTCTGAACTGAAGCCAGTATTTTTTTCTCTCATTTTTTTCCTTCATTCATGTGATTTTGGAGAACATATAAATAAAGTAATGAACCCTGTAATAGCTTTGCTTTTAAAAACGTCTTTCTTTTCCAGTTCTAATCCTTCTTATCGAATTCTCTAAGTAGCACACCATTTGAATTAAGAAGCACTTCAACCTAAATGATTATAGGCCTTTTTCCCCTTTGAGGCTCACTTTTATGCCTTTCCTTCCAGTGAAAAGGAAACAAAACTTTTCTTTCCGGACATGTGCAGTTACTGTAAGACTATAAGACTATGTTAACATAATGCCTCCAGGTGTATGGATTTACCCCATGAGCAAATGGGGACTTTTACTCCCATCCTGAACTTGCTTCAATTTTATATCCACCATCTCTGGCCAACCTTAACTTCCCAAGATCTAGACTGTACTTGAAGAGGTTTGGCAGAAGTGTCAAAACATATATTTTTGGAGAAGAAGCTCTTCCAGTCCTTTGATGCTTCACAGTTCTCTAAGTTGCTATTGTAAGCATCATTAAAATGAATTAATAAAACCCAACAAAAAAAAAAAAACAAAAAAACCAAACCCAAAAAAACCCAACACTTAACCCACTACTATTAAAACATAGCTGAGGGGAAAAAAAAAAAAAAAAAGATATTTGGTTTGCAACTGCCACTCCAGGTCTCACTGGCCAAACTAACTTCCCAGTGAAAGGCAGATCTAAGTTACATGGATCAAAAACACCTGCTGTAAGTCCAGAATAATGAATCCAAATTTTGAAATTTTGCAGGTTGCCAGCTCAGAAGTACAAGAATATATAATACAGCCTTAGAAAAAGACAGAACCAATGTCTTCTGCAGACAGAAGGATGCACAATTTTCATCTAAGGTTCAAAGAAACGTGTTGGATGCTATTTATCCTGGCATAATCCCTGGCTCTGTCCTAAATACACTTTTGCAAACCAAAGTCATACTAGAGAACTGAGACAGACAATATGTCGAGGGACTTTACAGGTGAGAAGAACCTAACACACAAGTGAGAAGTGGTACAAAAGTCCTTCCTTGTAATCGGCAGCAGACCCCCCTCAGCAGGACTGCAGGTGACCAAGTAACACCAGAAGTACCTTTTCACTTTTTCTTGTGCTAAAAACAGATTTAAGAAAAAGTTCTGTTCATGTGCAATTCTATCATTGCCTAGTAACAAATACAGAAAAAACAAAGGTAAGAAAAATCATCCCGGTGAGCTTCACATACAAAAAACCTAACTAAAATAACACGCCGTTCAAACCTTTCCAGAATTTAAATTTCAGGTTTCTATATATTACACTCCAGCTGGAAGATTTTGCCTGTAAATATTTCAAGAAAGTATTTGTTTCAGTCATTCTATGATTTGTACTGGGCATTGTAAGAAACCCTTATTACATTATAATTAAAAGACAAGTATGACTTGAAACAGAACTAAGAAACTAAGCTATATGCTTTTTCATGTCAACCAACAGCTTCTGCTCAGCTTCCACAGACCCTCCCCACTCAAAGTTACCAATAATATTTTAAACTATACACTCGAACAACAGTGAGAGACATGCTTTACAAGTGCTTTGACTTTATTTCTTATCCTTATTAAATGTTTCTCTGTAATGCCAATCTAATTTTTCTCCTTTGTAAAACTATGAAATTGATTTCTTCAGACGAATTCCATGGCAGCATCTTCTGTGACAGTGAAGGATAAATTCCTTGATATACAACCGTTTGTTAGGTTAAAAAAATTCTGAGAAAGATGGCTGAAATGTCAGGAAAGAAGAGCAGCAGCAATTTATATAAACCTCATCCTGCCTCTCTCCACTTTTCTTACAAATATTCAAGATGTAAACTGATTTTCTGTTGATTTCAGAAGCAGAATTTACTTTCCTTACAGCGACATTTCTTATATACTGAAGTACCATTATTTAAATAAAAAAAATAATTTCATACTTGATTAGGGTAACCCACTGTTTTCTTCAAATAGTTGAACTACAACTAATTGTTCTCTGTTAAAATTACATTATTCCACTTCAACTGTTCAGATACATTCTGACCATCACAGCTAATCATTTCAGTGTAGCTTTTCATCCTTTTACTGCGGTACTCAACAGGTAAGGGTAAAGAAATATTAAATGCTAATTCATCATACGTTTCTAAATTTATATCTAATAAAATACAATTCAGGAAAAAAAAAACCACTCCAGACAGCTTATAGTCTAAATAAGATGTTACAATACAAAAACGTCAAAGCTTTTCTACTTGATCTCTCTGCCGTGACCTCTCCATTAGCAGAGTCTCTTCATTACAATACGTGTGTGAATGTCTGTAACCACAAGTGTTTTACACCCAACCAGAAATCAGAGACCAGGGTGTTAGAACCGGTGTCTTAAACTGTTGCCTACCTTCAGGGTGAGTCTATGTCCCTGCCAATGGAGAGCAGCTTCAGGATATCCTACTTGCTGAATTAAACGCAAAATTTGAGCAGAATGTCATGAGATTTGGCAATAGCAGTAGCAGTTTATGTGCTGTGGTGTTGCTAGAGGCTTTGGGTTGGGAATAAAACAAAAAGACAACACATTCACATGGTAGTTGTATATAATGCAATTCATGCTTATAAAGGAAAAAAAAAATAATTATTTTCTTTAACGGATTATTTAAGTCCTATTATACTATTTAAAATACTGCTTCCACAACTCAAACCATGATGAATGTGTTCTTTTCTCAATATTCATAATTGCATTTTTTTTCTTTGCACTGATGACAGTAAATTGGTTTGTTATCCCATGGGACATTATGGAAATATCTCCCCTTCTTTCATTTTTGCCTAAATTTAATTCTCATGATCATTTGTGAAACTGCAGATACAAGGGTAATACTTTTAACTTAAATAAAAACTATTAGAGTTTTACTTTTTACTGCATTTAAGAGTGAACTTCTTAAGTAAAAATGGCTGACAGAGGTGACATCTCGACATGTGGCTATAAGAAGATAGCAGTACCCGCGTGATTACCAGAACTTATTTTAATTTTTAGCTTTTCTAGGGAATGCTGGAACCCAAGAAAGAAGTAAACAGAATAAAACAAATTGACAGATTATATTTAACTTTTAAACAGACATTTATTTCCCAAGTTTCTCATCCACTAAGAATGAAGGGCAGCACTGGTTTTAGCTTAGGCAATGCTATGAAGCAAAGCTGAACACGCCCGATAATTACTGAAGTGCTCCACATTTACAGATTTATGAGAGAGTAAATTAAATTTTTCTTCACGGTGTTTACTGTAAGCCAACTATACAAGTTCGTTATAAAATAAGCTGTGTTCTTTTTGGAAAAAGATGCACAGAGTGGTATATGTATTAAAGAAAAGAAAAACATCCAATCAAAAGACCTTACACAGGACCAAACCATCAGTCATCCTTAATAGGGAAGTCATATTAAACTATTTAAATGTTTGACTGATTATACCTAATCACGAGAGAAACATTGCTTTTGCTTCAGTGTTAATGAGACCTAAGACTTGGGTAGCCGACTCCAAATCACAGAAACTCAGAATCAAAGCTGGAATGCCCTAACCAGCTGTTTTTCCCATTACTGAAATTTCTCAGGACTATTTATTTTTTTTAATACAAAAATAAGTTCCGGGGTTTTTTTGACAATTCAAATGGCAGACACAACTGCATCATGGAACTCAATTCCTTAGATGTCATGCTATTTTAGGGCAGTATCTCAAAGGCAGTATTCTCTGCAAATGACAAATTGCAGGAAACCTGGTTTTGCTCTAACACCAAAATACAATGTCCTTGGTGCAGAAGTATCAGAAAATATTTTTTGGAGAAGTTCTCCCAGTCCTTTGATACTTCACATTACTTTAACTTGCAACTGCAAGTATTAGCAACATATTAAAAAAAACAATCTACCTCAATTAAAACATATCTTCAAAAAGAAAATAAGACTCCATTTGCAAGCTGCCCCCCAAGACCTCCCTGGCCTCCCAGGCTTCCCAGTGCACCACCACTCACACCACTCCACAGCTTTGCTCAGCTCCTCAGAATGGAACACTTCCATTTTATAAACAGAGAACAAGGTCCGTTTACTCTCAAAGCAGGCTCTCAACACATTCCTAAAGAAGTAACTGTTCTTCAAATAAAACAGAACTACTGCGTTAATTAGTTATTGCTTTAGGCTTTACAAGATGAAGAGGTATATTTTACGTAAATGCCAAACTATTATTAAAAACATACTTGCCAAGGGAGAATAATTAGTCAAATATGTATCTTGTGAATACAAATATATTCAAAATAATAAAAGTGTTTTTTCAAATCTGAGTGTGCTGTTATACTGAAAAGAACCTTGCAGTAATATACAGGTTGTTATAATGTGCTATTATTCTTTCACTTGACTGGTGTTCTGTAGGCTGAAATAGAAAACATATTACAAATATTGTCTAAAACTAAGAAAATATTTGTAATGTGCAACAGTAATATTAAATACTTTATTTTTAATCAAATCAGCTGAGATTAAATAAGCCAAGGATGCATATAGTCAATGTCTATCGGATAAAGGATTGACTTAATGCTTACTAATGTAGAAAGGAAGAAGATTACCCAACATGCTCCACCTGCCTGGTGGGTCTGGTCACAGTTAGGACACGTCAAAGAGTTTCTCCATGTATGACATGGGTATAACTCTTGCCTCCCAGTGACAAACCTTCACAACAGTAGCACAGCATGTCTAGAACTTGGATAGTGTTTCTAATTTTCCACTCAGAATGGGAACATTTAGCATTCAAACCAGAGTCAGAGGTGCAAGCCCAGTACTACTGAGCTTGCATTAGAGCAGTATATATCAGGGTACATGAAGATTCAACAGGTCTTTTTCTCAACATGCAATAAAGATGTTACAAAACACTAGACAGAGACATCTAGTGGTTACCAGAGTCCTTTTTTCATGAGCTCCTGGTTATGAGCAGAAAAGATTTCCTTAGATACCTTCAGCAAGCCTAAATTAACAAAGGTTTGGCTCCTTACATGAAAGGAGGCACAGAAATAGTGCACCTAATTAAAAAAAAGGTCTTTGTAGCAGGTTGACCTGCCATGTTCCTCTTTGGTGAGGAAGTGATGAACTTTGGTCATCACTTGTACATCTTTCTGTCTCCTCACCCTTTCTTATACAGTGCTTATAAATCAACCCACAGATCTAAAGCAGGATGGACATTTCCTAAGGCCAAGGCTGTCTCCCACACTGTGGTCATAAGATTAGAAACCTCCATAGGCTTCAGGTCTACTTTACTAGATTATGTTCTTTAAGGTTCTGAGCTTTGTTATCTTACGGACAGCTCAAACACAGGCACCTTCATCCAGCAGTCTGCTTCAGGCAGAAGTACATCATGAATGCTACAAACACTCCAAAAGAAAGAGGAAATGAACCCCATGTCTTCAGAAATGATCTTTTTGGTGGTAGCTGCTGGAGAACAGAGGATGGGTAAAGTCTACTGCTTGAATAGTGGCAGCTTTGCTTTTCTCTCTCCTTTTTTATTTTGAAAGGGAAAAATATGAATCTATAGGGGGGCCACAATTGCTTTTTCAGCTTTGTATAATGACAAAGGTTTGGCAAGGCTCATTTCCAAAAGCAAACTGCTTTTCTAAAGGAAATGGATGACTGTACATTTAAAAGTAAGATTTGTCCAAAATAATCTTGAAAATCTCGATCCTTTTGCCAACATTACCAGGGCTCAATGACATCTCAGATACCAATTTTTATTATTTTATTTTACCTATTTTATTAAGGAACCAATAATAACCTAATTTATTAAGGAAACAATGTACTTTCTAAACTCTGAATCGTCATCTTTATGGTTTTAATTTGCTGACAATGCCAACTGTTATGTGAATTTGTTAGGACTATGCATTTACCTAGTATTTTAGGATAAAATAAATTGTTGCTGAAGGTATTGTCTCTAAGCAAATATTATGCAAGTGGAGGCAGGAGAGAGAAACAATAAAAGTCACGCAAACATGAAATTTGTAATTTATTTTGATCTTCATAATTTAAGACCAGCTTACATTCTCATGCTTAAGTTAGGTTCTGGTATCTTTTCAAGGAAGATTATACTACAGTGTTATCTAGTCACTATTCTTTGAAGTACATGCAGCTGTAGATATAGACATTTTTAATAAACTGAAATTAATGAAACATTACATTCTGGGACATGTTAATTAGAAATATGTCATTATATGAGAAATCAACACGAACAACAATAAAAGACACATGCCCTACATGCATCAAAACCTCAGTGCCATGTTAATAATTAATTAATAGGAACAGGGAAGAACATCAAGATAATTAAAAATTCTCTCCATTTGAATTCAACTATGATAACCAATAAGGAATGCAGTATTTTATTCTCAGTTACTATTATCATACACTGAATGTCTGCTCCTGCAATTCATCAAGTGTGAGTCAGCCTGGTCATTGCCAATATCATTTTGAACTTAAGACGTTGGAACTACTCACTAGAAGTAACTAAATAACATAAGAGGGCGGGGGAAGTCATAGAATGAAGCAGCTGATTTCATTTGCTTCTAAGGTTCTCTGGGGTCTAACCAGCCTCATATCCCATCACCCAGGAACAATAACTAAGAGACCCACAGGGATAGCTCTTTTAGTCCCATCCCACATGCTCGGACAGTATCTATGTATTCCTATATATTCCACCTCTTCTATGCTTCTTTTCTATATTTGAGTTTTGTCAGGGACTCCTTGTTCCTCCTTGCCACCTCTCCTTCAATTGCTGCTTATTGGGATGGACTAGTCAAAGTTGGAGATGATGATTCTTGAATCACCTTCTCGTGCTTCTGGTACACTGTGTCACCCAGAGTCAGACTGAAGCACTTTGATAAACTGGAGTCTAAAACATTTTCATGTAAGGGCTCTCTGGAAACATTTTATTGTATTTTATATCTCGGTAACATCTCCTTACGACAGCAGTCAACTAAACTCCTCCTGTGATTAAGAAAATGGGGTTTGTCCTCTTTTTTGTAGAGAATTTGAAATTTTGTCGTATGTTTTACCAATGAGAAGAGGGAGAAGAGGGAAGAAGGGATATGAAAAGGTTGGACTCCACCACACTCTGGAGTAAAAGTATTTGCAAAGCAGTCTCCCTGCTGTTAGTATCACCGCTTCCTTTGATCTCACTGGCACTACGACTGCAGTGACAGTGCCATGGTGTATCCCAACACAGCATGGAGCAGGGGACGTGCTCTCATCTGTGTATATGCATCATTTACTGTACTCCACACAGAGCATTACTGACTGCCCTTCATTACTGCTAATGGAATCTCAAGGTCAATGACCAGTCATAAATGTCCATTCTAAATAAAATGTATTGAAGACACCCTGCCCAACGTCTTTTACATAGGTTTCTGGTAAGACTAGGAGTGTCAAACACACAGCTGACCTTTCAAGATAAAAAACATTATCAGCTTCATGGATTTAGATTTTAATCTGTTTCGATTAAGTGTACCCACTGAGATTATATTTCCCGTGGGCTATTCACAGTTTGTGACATGTTTTATCAATATTCATTTTCTCTCCCCCGCACTCATAGTATTTCTCCCATGGGTGGTCTCCTAATATGCATATGCATGAGGCCTCTGGTGGGAGTACTGGTATTATAACAGTGTTGTAACGCTCTTTGGCATTTTCTTATTAAAAAAATATATCTTTTGTATGTTTAGTTTGCACATCTCTCTTTCACAGAACTGCTGCAAGTCATTAAAAACAGCCCCACAATCCTTGTCGGGCATGATTACATGTTTGAATTCATAGATAAAGAAGAAAGAAGACAATCTGACAGAGAAAATAAAAAACAACCGATAAAACCCCCCACAAATAAAGAAAAGTATTTTTACCCTTCCCCAAACTCTTCTGCTCAGAAAGCTGCCACACTGGATAGGTTCGAACCATCAGCAGTGACAGAGCAATGCATCCTCTGCTCTCATCCCAAGGTCCAAGCAAGCACTGATTTTGATAATATTCAAAATGAACTGCTGCCTCAAACATTTCATAGCCTTTTGTTATCATAGAGAGAAACTAATTTTCTAGAAGATAGAGAAAAAGGAAGAACTGAACATAATTCCAGGTTTTCAGGACAGAAAGATATGCTGGTTTTCTCAACTTCACCAAAAATAAGTACCATGAAAACAAACTTTTGTGCCAAATATAAAGCGGTATCGAGCAGCCATCAGATCTTTCCCTACAGAAGAAGGGCCTTTTAATAACAAGTTGGCTCGAAGCTATAAAGGAAAGCAGAGGAGTGGGAAAGCACCAGAAAAAGGAGCACGAGGCCATTACAGCCAATAGCCAGTTCAAGAACAAATGGAAAAGAAGCATCTTACCAAGGCCAGAACACATGATTAGGAGAAAAAAAAAAAAGACAGGTTTAGAGAAAAACCCAACCCAAATCAGAAAGAAAGGGGCACATCCAGAATTGCAAGGGGGAAAACCCAGCGCTACCAGCACTTCTGATGGGATGGTCAGCTCAGCTATAGGCCATTTATGTGCTGACATATTACTTAATTTATTTATAAAAAGGGCATGAGATTTCTAGTATTTTTTATACTCTGAGCAAAAGAATAGGACATTCTGACTTAGATCTTTGTATCCATTTGAAGGCCAAATATCAATCTGCTAGCAGAGGCCACAACATAGGGTGTGAGAATGCCTTGAAACAGTGCTACCAGCTGACAACATAGAAGAGGAAAGTTGTAAATGGGCACTGATCAGGCACAATTCTAGATTATATTTAATTCAATCATCTGTCAAATTCCAGCCCTTCTGACAGAAGCTTTAATCAAACCTTTTCCTAGGCTTTACCTTCAGTAGTTACACTTATTTACCCCAATGTCAGCTACTTCAGGGAGAACAAAGAAGCAACTGGGAACTAGACACCATAGCACATTCGTGTTACTCGGCCTTTGATCAAAAGTATAAATACTTAATTTCATATGACATTAGTCACTTCTGCATCAACATACTATATTCCTCTACATTACATTCAGAAGTTTGACCCCTTTGGGTGATACATCAGCAATTGCATAAGAATTTATAACTTCCCCTAGAACATAAGTTATAGTGCAGGAATTTACAACTTTTCCAAACAAGATAGAAACGGTTTCATTTATATTGCAGATCTGTAAAGTTCTTTCAGGTTTTTTTTTTCTCCAATGTAAGAGAAACTTCTTTTGACATCAGAATATAAGGGATGATGTAGAAATACCACATGTAAAAATGTTTTGAAAATGCTGTTAAACATGTCATACCTTGGATGGGAACAGGTTAAACAAGAGAACACAGAAATGCTTTTACTTGGCTAAGTAATTTCTACAGAGCAAGTACTAAGTCATACTGTAACACATACCAGTCTGTTTGGACCATAAGGGTTAATTTTATAGGGGTTTGCCCAAGCATATTGTTTGTTTCAAATGAGCTACATTAGCCAGATGCCAAGCTGATACAATAAACAGCCACGCCAAATCTAATGAATTAAGAAAAAGAGAACTACATGTCGAAATCTTCACATGAAATCAGGTAATGAAAAAGGAAAGAAAAATTAATATATCTTAAAATAAGTAAAAAAAGTAGAACAGGTTGTAGAGAGATTCTAAACATGAGGATTGATATATTGCTGTCTTTAGCATACCTATGCATTTTACTCCAGTAAGTAAAAAAATTATTTATTTTAACAAGGAAGCACTGGGACTTTAAATAAATCCATACACCAGCAAATATGCCAGACAAAGGATTCATTTACTCTTGAGGGATCACAATAAAGGACAAGATTAATTAAAATTTTATCATACTGTTTCTTAGAACAAAATTTTGCATTTAACTACATTGTGGTTAATGCTCACATCAAACAGACCTACAGAGGCTTCTTGAACACAGGCAAGAAAAGAGCAGAAAAGGGATGCCTGGGCTCATTTCAGATGCTAATGCAGTTTAATGACCAATTTTATTTTTTTTTAAACAAGGTAAAAGTGATGTAGGAGTCCAACCGTGCTGCTAACGGAAGCTAAATGAACCACAAAATGATAGAAGTATTGTGATGTGCATTATTAACCCAGTGCGAGACAAGCCTCTGTCAAGAGAAGTATTAAGGATTCAGTTGAGAAAGCCTCACTACTCTTCCAGGTTCTGCTCTCTGAAATGATTTGAATCTGCAATCCCTTTCCATACAGACTACTTAGAAGTGAACACCTGAAAGAAAACACCCAGTGAGACAATATATACTGTATACATTGCATGGGGCAATATAATTTTTTTCAAATATTGACTGCACAGCCCTGCTTCTCTTTACAGGATGAGCGGTGATGTATTCTATAGCTTGGGTTGGTCCCATATGGGCTTTCTTGAGTCAACAGCCCTGCTGCCAGGACAGCAAAACTAAACAGGACCAATGCTTAGAATGAAATGCTCAGCAGGATAAATGATACTATTAACGTGTAACTTCCTCCTGCTTTACAAGTTGCAAGCAGAATTTAAATTGCCGCAAAATCACCAAAACTCAGTAATATGAGCCCTCCACCGTGTGTTACAACATTATTAAATGGTGACAAGATGATTAAAGTTCAGGTCAGGATTGGATCAGCTCAGTAACACTAGCTCCCACATCTTCCCTTCTCTACTTATAACGTGCATGTGTGAACATACATAAACATAATATTAACTATGAGATTATATATATGTTATATACATTTGAAAAGCTATCACTAAAACACAGACCGCATTTAATTAATTAGTTGCAGAAGCTCTAAAATACACATAAAATATATTCAAAATAAACATAGAACATCTGCATTTCATGAAGGAGCAACAATTATTTAGAAAAACTAATAGTCCATGACTAACTTTGCAGGTCAAAGCCTAAAGGTGCTATGAAAGTTCACATTAATAATATCATCAGTGTATATTTTTTTAAATCAAGAACAATCATACCACTTTATTGTAAGTTTTCAGAGTAGACATAACTATGTCTATGTAAAAATTCAGTTCTGCTATACTGGAACCACAGGGTTATTTCAGATACCTTTGTAATGAGCTTTCATGAGTAAGAATCATTCAATTTCTTTCAGAATTCATTTGAATTTTATAATACTAAACAACTAAAAAAATATGGGTTGGAAGGATATCTGCAGTTGTAGTGGGATAAAAATGTATATTGGTTTGGCTCACCTACTGTACAACTACACCCAAAACCCAGAAAGCTTTTAAAATGCATATGTGTTTTGGAACTTGCAAACGTAGAAATCAACTAAAATATATTTGCCAGAATGAAGCTTCTTTTACAGAGAGCGGCGGGTCTCCCAGCCTTTGCCATTGCCACAATGCTCCTCTGAGGTCTGTGCGGTGCTGTAGTTTGAACAATCTCTTCTCTGATTTAAGTGAACTTAGAAATTCTGTATCATGGAAAACACATGAACCACTTGGTGTCTTTTGGAATTGTTTTAAAAGCTAATACAATATATGTAGGAAGTTTCTCTGATAAAGATTAAATAACTTAGTAATGGCTTTGTCCTACATAATAGCACATATTTATAAGACTTCGGGTTAGAGGATTCATTTGAAAATTCCAATGGAATTGGAAGGTTGCTCTCTTCGGTCCTAGCAAACCCATACTACAACTGTCAGCCAACAATTCCATTGTAAAATGTTACCTGGTTTGCTCCAAGGGATGCAGCCAAATTACCCAATAAACCGTGCAGAAGTCGCTGCATGAAATTCCTTCTTAATCCGCAGTATTGCAACACTGATAATGAATTATATCATTTATGGTTGTGATATTAGATGGAAGATAATAAAAAGTAAATTGCAGCACACAAAAGGAAAAAAAAAATATATATCTTCCCAAGAAGCAGATGATGTTTAAATTCAATACAGTAATAAAGGGTACTTGTATAGCAAGCAGGCAAATCCCTAGTAAATATAACAAATGAATCCTGACACAAGTGCATTTAATATACTCTGTCACGTATCTCTTTATGCACGTTCTTTCCACTAAACCCCCATTATGCCAATCTACTTTAATATTAACCTTCTGCTGAAACTCTCCCCTCTGCTCTGCCTTCCAGACAATTCTTAGGAACTGGGCATTTCCCTCATGTGCCTCTTTGCTACTAAGGAATAAAAGACAAAACATTTTTAAAAGATGATTACAGAAACATTAAGGTTTAAGTAAAATCAAAACTGTACCCTTTAGTGTTTGAGAAGGCTGCCTGAGGATGTCATAAATATAAAAATAGACAAAAGATGTATGAGAAAACACATGAACTTGTTTAGGAAAATGAAGGGGTAAAGTTCCTAATATAAACGGTGAGTCTTCCTCAGTAAAAGATTTATGTAAGTATTATGTAGAAGCTACATTATTAAAAAAAAGTCTACTGAAGTAGAAACTGCTACCTTGCAAAAAGCCTGATCTTTCCCCATGCCAACATCCTTTGCCCTGGCACCCTTTCCTCACAGAGAATGTTAAGAAGCTGCTGAATGCAAATGAGACGGATGGAACAAAGTGACCTCAAGTTCAAAACCTATAAAATACCTCTAGCTGTGTTTTTACAAGCTCTTCTAAAAGTTATGTTTAATTAAAATAAAAGCATGATATATGCCACTGTGCAAAGCTATTCTGATAACCAGAGTAGCTAAGAAATAACGACATAAAAGCTCCCCTTAAGAGTGTTATTTTAGAAAGGCACACAGATTAGTGCATCTGTGCCTTGCAGCCAATTTATCGTATGCCTACTAATTTTTCCAATGCTCCCAGTGTGTTTTGGGAAGAGTTTACAGAAAAAGAAAGATAGAGGTTTTTTCTAATCTCCGATTCACTGGGAGACAGAAAAGGGTATTATTCATGTCGTCTTTTTGTTCTGAAGAAAATTTAAAAAGAAGAATCAGTACTTAAGCCTGCTGAACTTCACCTTATTTTCAACATGCTTTTAGTTAGAATATACACATTTCTTCTTTGCTTGTGAGTTTGCCAGGGAAGACTTCATGTTAAAAACTTTGTATTTTCTAAAGCAGGTGTCTGCAGAGCGGTACTATATATCACACTAGACATACCAGTATCTGTCCCTTATCCAAATGGTGCGACAAATACCAAGCACATGGGGAAATGGAAGGGCCCTCAGCCTCCTTGTGGTGACAGCAAAGCACTTCACTGGCCAGATCCTAAACATTTCAAGACACCTTCCTTTCATCTTTTTTATTGACCAGAAAATGGAAGGAGGATTATATGATCTATGTAAATCTTTACATAGATGTTATTTTTGTACATATAAAGTGACTCAAAACCCAAATAATTTTCACCTAAACCCTTCCACGTATGTAGTGATATACTGCTTTGGGGTGGTAAGAAAGCTGCTCTCGGGTTGGTAGGATGGAAACGGAGCTGAGCCACAGACAACCACCAGCAGATTTTCCTCCAGCAGGGTTTGCAGACCATAGGGCTCCTCTCCCTGCAGTCTATTTTCAAATCCTGACTTGGTCTGTTCTTTACATATTTTGCATTCAGTGGAGAGGAGAGCTTATTCTTTGCTGCTCCTTATGCCACCTGATTTTCCAAGTCTCTTATCTTCAGCATGCCTTCAGGAAATCAGACTGCACATAACAGTCCCTTCAAAAAGACCGCAAGAAGGATTGCTTTATGAGACTATTATGGATTGCCAACTATTAGACATAGCTTTCCAAACAGGGGTGGCCCCTGACCCTCACAGCCCTGGCCACACAACAACCTTGCAGGGCTGTCACCACCTCCCGGCAGTAACTAATGTGCTGAAGTCACAGCTGGAGTTCACAGGTTTAAGCAGCCTCCTTTGCACAAGTAACTGCAGTGAGGCATTTCTTAAAGCTTTTTAATACTATGAAAGATCATTGCACAGGCACAGGTCTGAAACAAATAGAGAGGTATTAATTAATAGCACACACAACACAGCCTACTGCCAACCTCAGCATTAAGAATCTTTCCTTTGTGGTTTGTCAAAATTTCCAATTTGCTTTATGACAATTCTGACCCCCATAAATTTGCCCCGACCACTGCACCTAGTTATGAGACAGGGAAGCAGATGTTTTTCTGCAGTGATCACTCTTGTGGTGAAGATGGACACAGCGTAAGGTTTGTTTTTCCAACAGCTGTCCCATCAGAGACTACTGCCCCGACTGGAACACCACCAGGATGGTTCAGGTAAGCTCTCCCAGAGCCATGTCCATTGAAATGAGCAAAGTCAGTGGTGCCATTATTTACACAGGTCAAGCTAATAGTGCTGAGTCAGGCAAAAGACAAACTGCATGAGCAGCTTAACCAGTGGACCCCAATGCTCCCTTAATGGGCATCTGGAAACAGACTTCGAGGTAAAGACTAAGCAAGGGTCATAAAATTGCTACAAAATTAGGTTTGGTTTGTTGTTTTTTTTCTTTACAGAAATCTTAGGCAATCAGCAGTAATTATACAGCTGGTGGCTGTCTGAACACAGAAGGACCATTATTGAACTGGCAGGCCAAGCTTCCCACTCTTCATAAAAGCCAAAAAGCAATAAAAATATTTAGCGGAGAACTCCTTAGGAAAAAAAAAAAAAAAAGCATTCAGGCCAGGAGATATAGATGAACTCTGACTAGCAGCACATTACTACAATCTTAGGCCAGAACATGACCCCAACATATTTTTCTGTCTAAAAATAGCACTGAAAGATGAAGGAACAAGCAGGTATGAAGGGAATGTAAAAATATTTCCAAGTATCCTTGCATTCATTACAAGTTGCTGGAGATATAATCACAGAATAATCATCTGAGTCACAGGTGAGTTTGGAAGTGTACTGGGTCTGGTGGGGAAAGTATTAATTGTTCCCAGGACCTAGCAGAGACACAGGTATTCCATCCCATGGGATGGAGCTGCCGGGGAAGGGGAGGGACAGGAAGGGAGGGAAGAGGAGCAGGGAGAGCAGGGCACTCGGGTGCGTTCCGGGTGCGTCGGCAAGCGGCGGCATCGTAATGGCGGTTGTACACTCCTCTGTCCGAGTTATTGGTGGTGTTTCTTGTGCCCTTTGCTGTTCTGTTAAATTGCCTTTGTCTCAACCCACGAGTTTTACCTTTTTCTTTCAATTTTCCCCTCCCGGCCGCGGCGCCGGTGGGGACTCTGGTCTGTGCGAGCGGCTGCCACGTGCTCCTTTGGTGCCGTCTGAGGCCAAACCACGACAGGAAGGAACCTTGTGAGATCATCTAGTTCAACCTCCTTTCTCAAAGCAGGGTCAACTAGAACAGGTTGCTTCATTTCCAAAATGCTGAATTTTCTGTATTTCATTTTGTGCCCATTGTACAGGGCACCACCAAAAGGAGCCTGGGTCCTTTACCATTACTCCCCCACATCAGGAATTTATACACAGTGATAGAATATTATCCCCCTGAGCCTCCTGTTCTCTGGGATGAGCAGTCCCAGCTCTCTCAGGCTCTCTTAAGTCAGACACTGTGATGCTTTGCTGCACTCTCTCCAGTAAGTCCATATCTCTCTTGTACAGGGTCACCCAGAAGTAAACCAGCATTCCCGATATGCCACAAGAGTCCTTGCATCACCTGCATGCTTGCTGAGGGTGCACTGTGCCACCTTCCAGGTCAATAATGGAGATGTTAAACAGTAATAACTCCTGGGGTACTACCACAGGCTGACCACTGCTGGACGAATTTTATGGTGCTGGTCACAACCCTTTTGAGAGTCTGGCAGCTCAGCCAGTTTTCAAGCACCTGTCCAATTCTCTCCCCTGTATTTCATTTGTTTGTCTGTGAGGATGTTATGGGAGACAGTGTTCTGTTACTGCTAGGAACGTTACGATTTGAACCCGGGGCAAAGTACAGTAAAAGTAAGGGCCAGCCCTATGAGCCAATTCTGAACACAGATGTATGTTTTTAAACGGAATCAGAGATTCCAGTTTATCCCAGCAACTAAAGGCCAAGATATCATTACTGTCATCTAATCATACATTTCCTGTATGTTTGGGTATCGACATAGGCATCCAACTCTATAGATTAAGAAAGCAACAAAGAGTTGATTGAAGCTCAAAAAATTATCGCATATGTTCTGTCAGTAACACTATTGTACTTTGGGAATCTCCCTCTCTAAAAGCCAGATACATTTCCGACACAATTTTCCAGTTTATATGGATTAAGAAACATGCTCCTTAAAACCCCAAGCACAACACACCATACCACACAAGCACAGATGTGTATGGCACTCGTGCTGGTAACCTTCCTCAAGTCTGTACTTAGGTAAACATGTGCTGTAATTCAGCAGAGATACAGACACATCCTTACAGGAAACATTCCAGCTTAGATTTTTCATTTTAGTTAGACTCAGTAATTTGAAAAATTTTTCTTCTATCACTTCTGGTAGAGGCAAGTGTCAGCTTTAATCCCACACTATGCCAGTGCCTCTACCCAAAAAGACTTTGGAAAGTTACTCACCTCCTGCAAAATTATTAATCAAGGTTACATCCTATCATTATAAATATACATTTATGCATCAATAAAAAGTATATAATAGCTAGGTTACATCAATTAAAACAATAATGTCTTCAAAGGCATCAAGTTCTCTGAAGGAAAGAGAGGCTTCTAATACCATTTGTCTAATACTGTTGGTTTTAAAGTCTGACAGATTATTGATACAAAGGGCATGTAATCAGCCTTATTAAAACCTATAGTACAATAAAGCTGTTGAATGAAGGAACTCACTACATGAATTGTCTTTAGCACTGCTAAGTTATAACCGATACTTCTGGAGATAATTTCCTGGTCTGATACAACAATTTGAATATGCACAGTCCTTGCCTCGCAGGAAGACAAGAGTCTGTCCACAGAGGTAATCTGTCATCAGTTTTGTATCAACTCCTTTCTGCTGCAAGGCAAAACACATGAATTGCACAGGATGCAAAGACTACTCCAGCAGAATAAAGTTACTTTTTAAGCACCTTCCTTGTTCAATGACATCTGAGAGGAGCCAAGAAAATATAAAGTTTTTAGTTTTAATATGCACTGAAAAATGTCTGTATACATTATTAGAATTTAAGATACAAAAAAGAAAAGAATGCTGTCTCTCCTTCCCACATTTTGACAAATGACCATCATTAGCTAGCAAGAAACCAAGAGAAACCTCTATTGTTACAATTATTTTCTTTCCTCCCATGGGTAGGACAGCTTCACACAGAACACCTCAAATATAACAGCCAATATCTAAATGTAAGGCTATTTTGAAGGTCACCTGTGAACTTATTTATAACCAACCTGTAGCTGTTTATTATTATTGATAACATTCAAAGAAAAAGAGGTAGGTAACAAAGCCTGGTTACAAATTCCAGTTGCACACCACTTTTCCTGTCTTTACTTTTTTCATTTAGCCTCCAAGTCTTCCCTTTCAAGCAGGAGCAAGCACTCTTTCAGACAAAGGAGAAGGAAGATGAAGCTTTCTACTCTTCCCTTCTGTAAGACAGCTTGGAAAGCAGGCAACTAGCATCACACATTCTCTTCTCTTTGAGTTCAAACCCTGCCTTTCCCCATCAGAAGAGGGAGTCACTACCATCGCACTAGTGGCTATGCTGGGGAGAGCAGGCTCTTTGAGCCTTCCTTTTGAGGTTGTGCTATTGACAGGAAGAAAATCAAGCTTTCCAGAAAGACAGAATCAGAAAGAATCCTGACTAGAGAGCAGCAGTTAAAAGGGTTGCCTGGAGGAAGAAAAACCTGGGTTGTCAGTTCTTGCTGTAAAGCTATTTATATACTTTATCCAGTGACATATGTGCAAAAGTAAAACGTGAAAGTGATCTCTCAGAGCAGAGCGGAGCAGCCGGTGGTGTCACAGGCACTGTATTTAGCCCTCATCTCCCCACCACAGCTATAATGATTTCATACAACTGACTTTCAAGATGAATGGCTTCTGATTCATGCCTGCGTGAAGTCAAAGTAAACCACTTAATTAGATTAACTGATCTAATAAGCAGGGAGCTGCACAAAGATCGTAAAGCTCAGTTTGCCTCTCCAAGGGCCATCCTTCACGCAGGTACCCAAGGGACGTTTTACCATAGCGACAACCAAATTCTCCCAAAGACACACCCAAATCCCCTCAACAATAACTTCTCTAGAGGTCTTAAAGTCTTTTAGCATCAATATTCAGGCTTAAAATGTGAAAATCCCAGCCAGTTACATGTATTAAAACAGCAGTTGTGTTTCGTTGTAGGTGAAGTACATAGTTAAAAGACATCTCCTTCCCCTCCTTTGCCTGTTCCCCTCCCTTTAAAGAGCAGGATAGGGCATGCTGCTTTTTCCTTAAGAAGCACACCAGATTTCCTGTCTTAAACACACTCTATAATTAACAACCAGCAAATAATGAGTACCCAGGATATATAAGTCTATTAGAGTGCTGGCAGTGCTAAAGACTCATGCTGTTTCGCTGTGGGCTCCACTTGAAGAGGTGATTTATGGAGGACATTTTTTCATTAAGTAATAGCAAATGGTTTCCACCCTCACAGTACCCAGCAATCTTCTGGGAACTGAACAGCGATATTGAGTCCTTTTCTGGAGAGGAACATTTCAAGGACTTTGGCTAGAACATAAAATGACAATCATTTACTCAAGGTCAGGAAAAAATAAGGGCAAATACAACCAGAGGTTAAGCATAAGGCGCTTGATTGCATAAAATCTGTCAGTTAGAGAAATAATACAGTTGCTTTCAAAACTACCAAGGGCTCTAACTGTACCCTTGCAGAAATAAAGAGGGCCAATTGTCACCAGGTGTCTGAAATTATCATTACTATTGCTGCTTCTTCTATAGTCATTATTATCCCTAAACAGCTAAGCTCTTATTTCCCTTAATTACTCTAAATACTTCTACCTTGAGTGAATCATATAGAAAGCTCCACTAGAATGTGACAAAGCTTTGAATACTGCCTGTGTGCCGGCTAATGCCACAATAATACTGGTACCTAATCATTTCAATTACCAACTTCCTTCTCCCCTAGGAGTAACCACACAGACGAACAAAATATAATTACATTGGCACTCCTGCTATTGCACATCTATTTCCCTACAATTCTCCAGTGCTATTTACTACAAGAATGTGCTTGCTAATAGGGATTTCTCCAGTGCACGGACATGCAAGAAGCCAAATATCATAATTATAATACCTTGCCTTCCTAGGCAATGAATTTAGGGAATTAAAATAAGTGTTATGACATGCAGATATCATGGATACAGATGCTGAATTATCAGTGACAGCACACCAAACTACTGGCAGAGGTAGGAAAAATACACTGGAATCTTAGCGCCCAAAGATCCAACATTGATTTTCTCAAGTGCTTTCTCCCCCTCACATTAATTAAAAAATATTGCCTGCATTTAAGCATCTCAGTTCAGGAATCCAAATATGTATATACAGCTACTAACACAGCTGAATTTTCTGAGTAGCCAAGACCAGATGTTGCTGTGATACGGCCCCACAAAACAGGAACAGCAGACAAAGAATCTCCTCCATATATTAAATTAATTTAATACCCCTTAGTGGAATAATACAAGTTTTCCTTATGAATCAGTACAGTCTTACAATAAAATATGATAACAGGACAGAAAATCTCAAGTCCCAAGTAAACTGAACAGGGAGCTGAACACTGGAAAAGCAGTTTATTTCCAGCATCCACCAGATCCTTGAAAGAACCTCTGTGCATTGGCAAAGGGGAGAATGAAAGCAGCGTGCAGGCAACAGCAACACAGAGAAGTACAGCTCCATGGCTGTTCTTCAACCAAGGCCATGCACTTCCACGGCACTCGCTGCAAACAGGCAAAGATTCACCCCTCTCCTGAGAGCACCGTAAATTGGAAAGCACCGTTGTAGTGATCTGTATTATACGCACACAATTTTCTCAACATGCCTAACAGTTGGCAACGTGCTTACTTTTCCATTTCAATTGACTTTGTAATTGCCTGAACATGAAAGAAAAGCGAGTACAGAGTCCAACGGTTTGTTCAGTCATCATCACTTTACCTTACTACTTCTCCTAATTTCTTGCTTCGGCATCTCATATAACGGAAGAGATTTTGCAAAAACTGCAGCCCCAGTCTAGCACCAAAGCTGTTTTCTCTGAGTTCAAAAGAGCATGAATGGTTAGTTATAAAAGAGGGGCTCTGCTTTCTCAGCTTGGTGAAGAGGGTGAAACCGGAGGCGTTCCATATCTACGCTCACTTTGAGAGATGACAAGCAGCCCCCGGGGGCTCTCTGAAACACAGGGCTCCTCATGGGGGGAGTGCCTGGGGGGTTGCCTGGGAGATAACAATGGATAGATGCATTTTGTGGGTGTTCTGATTCTGATTCCAAGAGCTCTTTGCCCAGTTCCACACACTGAGCGTCCCCTCCTGCCTTCTGGCTCCGGTAACGTAACCCTTGTTGCAGAGCAGCGCTCTGCCTGTCACTGCTACAGCCGGCATTTGCTGTTGAAACCCAGCAGGCCCAAGTCATACAAAACACTTAGATGGTTATTATAAATCTTAGATGGCAAAACATGCTTTCCATCGTGTATCTGTGAAAACTCTCCCAAACTCTTCAGTGAGAATCTTAATCTGTCTCTCAAACACAAAAACTGCTCTGTGTGCTCCCTTGGGAAAAAGGACCATATTTGTCTTTGCCTTTTGCTTATTTTCCCACTTAAAAGGAGACATATTTTCAAAAATCCAATGGATTTTTGGATCCTACAAGAGCCAGAAGATGGATGGGCCAGCTACTATTTTTACTCACATGAAAGTCTTGTGCCCTCTAACATCACCTACATAACATGCAATGCTCACAAGCCACTTCCATGAGCAGCATCAAAAATCAGATAAAATCACACTAGAGCAATTTTAACATTGGCATTAACTTACACATACAGTTTACACACAAAAAGGTTTCAAAAATGTTTCGTAAGTAGCTCCTCATCTATTAACTAAAATGTTTAATGCCACCAAGCTTTTCTGTCATCTTTCCATTTTTGACATTTTCTAGAAATTTAATTTGTCACAACCTGTACTTTTCTGTGGACAGGAAGGGATACATTTTAGTAACAAGCAACCAATAAACCTTCCACCTGCCCAAATTTCTGCTTTCCTTAACAATACAAAATACTCATGTTAAGATGCATTTGATAGCTTGCTAAAAAGATATGTTTTTAAAGTTATAAAAACTGCCTGCAAAATAATCAGCTTGCAAAAGCAAATCTTTCAGTTTTAATACATTCATTAATGTCCTGCCCCTTTGTAATTTCTGTTATCTATAACAGTCTGTGCTGCTCAGAAAAGCTCTCAAAAAGAAGCAAAAGAGGAGTTAGTAAAACTATACACATTTATTTCATGGGAACCCATGCAGTACTCTTAATATTCATTAAACTGGACAGCTGGAGATACAAGCAAGAGTTCAGAGTCTGCACTCCTTGTCTTACTCGGACTTGGATTCTGTTAATCTTAATTACTTAATTGATGATAGTTAAAGCTAAAGTGTCAGTTAGAGTGAAAACTCAGATGTTTCATGAGTCCTGTATCATAATGCTGTCCTTGGGTTTTAAAGGGAAAAAGTGATTTGGAAATTTCACTTTCAGCCTAAGTTTTCAAATACCCAAGAAACCTGGAAAAGTCTGTGCTACTCTTTTTGCTCAGATAAACAGGGCGATCCCTGCTTACCAAAGGCAACCCCTTTCAAGATGAGGACTTCTGTTTATACTGTTACTACAGTATAAATACTTTTCATAATATTTAGTATAAATACTATAATTATCAGCCAAGTTAATAACTGCTATTTGTTAAAAGTCTAATTATTAAGAAGATCATCTGAACTAAAATCTGCTGGAAAGTATATTTCCATAGTGTTCCAATAGAGTCCCAACATCCGTAGCTTAAGAATTTTCCCAATATTGCAATTTTATACCCTTTAGCAATATTGCAAAGGGTAGAAGAGGGCACAAAGCATCATTTTGCAACTGCCACATAATTCTTGAGCGCTATGACTCCCTTCCACCCAACTTCATTCTGCCTAGTGTTAAAGATGAAAACCATCCATTATCATCTGTATCATCCTGGTTCAGCATATCTATAATCTTCTAAGTGACACAAATGCATGTAGGCAAAAAGCTGGATTTGTTTCCACTTATGCTGACACATAAATCTTTAAGATCTTCTTCTTACTATTACTCCTAGGACAAAGAAAACTAGGAGTTTGATTGTGATGTATCTTTAGTGAGTATTACTTGATGAGAAAGCACTAAACTCTATTTGAATTTCCACATCAGGTGGAGCAGCCCCTCCAAGCAGAATGACTGTGGGTCAGTCCATAGTGGGGCACTTTCCTCCATGGCAGGAGAAACGCTTTAAAACTTGCTCGGTCAAAGGCAGGTATGATGAGCATGTCCCACTCCCTACATGAGGGCTCTGAGAACTCGACTTTAGCTTAAAAAGAAGGACTCATCTGAAAAATTCTACTGAAATGAAGTCAAACTCTCAAGTATTTCCAAATGCCTGAATAAAGCTGGTGACTGAAAAGGCACTGTGGTAGCATATTGACGTTTGCTGGAACAACTGTACACAAGACACTGTTGGAGCCAATCCATAGAAGCTGTGTATGACTGGTCATGTATAAGCTTTGTAAGGTGAAAGTCACTCACCTTATAAAGATGTTTTTCCATAGACCAGTTGACAGTGTAATGTGACTATGCGTGATTGACATATTTAACAGAAAATTGAGTTTCATATTAAATTATAAAAGAATAGATTTGTAATTGTATTATTTAGCGTCTACATGAATAACCTGTTCTGCTGCAAGAATATGCAATCTATGTAATGTGTTTAGTCTTCACATAGAGTATCTGAAGAAATAATTTACACAGTACTACCTAATAAAAGTCTCTGATCAAGGAAAAGACACATTAAGTTTAGTACTTCCCAGTATCACAGATGGTTTTTTTTTATCTGTCTGGATACTAAGAATTCATCAGGTAAATAGAATTTAGTACTGTTTGAAATGGGTAGGATTTGTCAATAAAGCAATCCACCTCACCTTGGAGCAACACTGGGCCTAGGTACTCTGAGGGAAATGAAAAGACAGAGCACGATACTAAACATCAGAAGGAACATGGTAAAGGAAATTATAAATTCTGTCAGCGAATCAAGTAACAGCCTTGGAGATCAGCACCATTGGCCTCTTTTTTTCAGCATTCATCTGTGTATTACTGACCTGAGAAAGATTAGTATGAGCAAGGAGTTTAGGCACAGCATCAAAAGCAAGCTGCCAATACAGCACTGACTATCCCAGCTGGTTAATGCAAACACTATATATGAGCTACAGAAAAATCAGGAGATTGGTCACAGGAAAAGGCTGAAGATACAAGGCTCTCACCATATCAACACAACAGCCTTACAAACATCACAAGAAAGGTTTTATTACTGTAATGGAATAACTTGATATTTACAAGGGGCTACACCACTGAATCACCTGTTTTCTTGTTAAGCATGCTGGAAATGTAGAACAAAAATAAATAATGAGGGTGTCAGACATTTAGCTGGAGGTACAGGTTGGTAAATGTGCAAACATCTGAACTGACCCGGAACAAGAGACAGCAAAACAAAAGGTATTATTACAAATTGCAAAACATGGTCTGGATTAAAAACTGAGACTGTTACAGTGAGAAAATCAAGTAAATAATAAAATAGTTAGCTTTATCATATTAAAATCCACTGCAGCTTGCTCATTAACAGCCAGTGGTCTAGTTACTTAATAGTGTGGCCTTGCCCATTTGTCATGCATAGAAGTATATCATTTATTTTATTTCCTCTTTACTGCCTTAAGGATGGGACACAAAAATTTACTTAATAGTTTATGTCATTCTTAAAAAATTTCCTATGTCTTAAGAACCAGAATCGTGGTATGAAGTCTTCTATATGATGGAACATTATTCTCAATTTGTGCCAAGTTTAAAAATATATTAAATGAAAGCTCTTAGTATAAAAAATACAAACTGGCGCCTCAAAGAAGCAAGTCTTAGTCTTGATCAAATCTATCAAGTATTTTCTTTTTTTAAGAGTTATTTTACCTAAGTTATTTTAAGTAAAATGAAGATATGTCTCCTAAGTACTTAGATGCTTTTGGGATGCTTCAAAATATATGATTTTGAAGGAAAATCTTTACAAACTGTGTAAATACACTGCAGATCCCTTAGACACCTCACAATCAAAACACTTTTTCTTCCAAAAATACCCCAAAATTCCCTCATCTAGAAAAATCATTGAATGCCTTAACTCAGTGCTTAGTAATAACAGAAAAGTTTTATGAATATGAAACTGCTGAAATACCAAAAAAAGAATTAAACTAAATTCTCGATAATAAAAAGTTACTTGATTAATTTCTTTGATTTCAGCATTTCAATTTAAAAGTCTTTACTCTTCCAAACAGTTTTTATTTCACATAAACTGTAGATTGTTAGATTGCCCTTTAACTTCTTTTCTTTATATCACTCTGTTAGCTTCCAGTGAAATCTCATTAGAGATGGATTTGCCCCCAGTGCAATACAGCTCAAACATTCAGCCATATTTACTGCTGAATACTCAATACTGCACAGCAGTATTATATTTTGAATATTTTGAATATTTTACTGCACAGCATATTTAATACAAAAGCCACCCTATTAAGCCAGATTAAAACATATACATATCCACTAGATTTCATGGCAAATCTGCTTTAAGACCTGCAGCAAAACCAGCAATGGAGTGAAGCATAGGACAGTTTTAGAACATGCTTTAATGACTCCCCAGAAAGTAACCTTCTCCACACACCTGGGGGAGGCTGGGCAGGCTGAGAGGATACCTGCTGGCACTAACAGTGAGACAAAAGGCATCTTCCCTACTCATTCATTACTTTGAAAGTTAGGGAAGAGATCAATATAAAATTACTTCATTACTAATAAAAAGAAAGGAGAGGGAAAAAAAAAAAAAGAAGGGTTTCAAATGCACACAATTATACTCCAGTTTCAGACACACGGAAATTTTAAAAGTTACAGAAAAATAGCCCATAGTATTGTAATGCAAAATACTGCAGTCATTTATGCTGGGAACCAGTGAGACCAAGCACCATATTATTAGATAGGAGTCCACGGTCCCTAAAGCCTTCTTTCACTGGCAGAAAAAGTTATTTTCCACACGTTTACTGAACATACAGCACACCAATAGCCACAAAATGCTGTCAGGCAGGTTGTTCATCTAATGAATATGTTCATCTTATGAATGAACATATAATAATGTTAATCTTCTTTTAATAAATAAATAAATAAATAAAATCCTCATGGAGATGGGAAGTCTACCCAAAAGTAGACAGGAAATTAACTGATACATCCGAGTTGACATTCTGCACCAGCAATTACTAATAACGACCACCTTTTCCTTGCAGAGTACTGCTGCCCTGAGAAGAGCCAGTGAGGAGCAGAGCAAGTTTCCCTCCAGGCTTAAATCTTTACCCAATTTGCCCCTCACCCAGCAGCAGGGCTGCTACATCCCCCTTGACTATCCTATCACACAGCCCCAAGATGATAAAAATAAGATTACCTGCACAAATTGGCCAGAATGTCTTATGATTTGGGGTGGGGATGGGGAGGCCTTTACCAAATCTCTGGCCCAGGAGCGGGAGGGACAGTCATCCTTGTAGCTGCTTCTTGACAACAGCCTATTTTTTAAACAAGCACAAAACCATGTGCTGCTCTTCAGGTGAAAAGATCCTGCTCCGAATGCTTTATAATCCACAGTCTTGACAAATCCAAATACTGTGGTCCAAGACAGCATTTTATAATTTATACTAGGAATAATAAAAGGTACTGTACGTTTTTCAGAAGAGAGGATTATAAAAAAATGTATAAAAATCACATTCTATATTCAGAAGATAAGAAACAGAATTCAGACTTTGTGCCACAACAAGCTGTAGTCATTCCATTAAATAAATCCTTGAACTAAACCACTCCTGGAAACACTGCTCTCTTGACTAAGTGTAAGGTAATACTTTGTGTTTGCATGCAGAAGTGATATTTTCCTATTGGCAACAATACTAGTGTAGAATTTTAAATGATTTTTTTTAGAAAGCATTTTCATAGGGTGTGTTTTTTTGAAAAGTTACTTTTCTAAAAGCTAAAGGTTGTATCTGTTCAGCTTTAAATTATATCCAAGCCAAAAGAAATGCAGAAAAATATGAAGATTAAAGGATGGTAAGAACTCATTCTACTTCCAATTACTTTTTGTGATACAGCTAAAATCTAATTCAGCAGGTGATACGATTCACGCTTCAGAATCAAGGAGCTCCTTTTAACACAAGGATAATCTTTTGCATTTGTCAAGAGATTAAAACAAAATTAGTTTTTGGTATCAACTAAAAGACTGACAATATATGTATGTGCATCAATAGATAAATACAGTTCTCATAAAACCAAAAATCCCCTACAAAAAGATGTATTAATGAATATTTTTTATTTTGCATTTAGATCTGATCATTAACTATAACATTATATAGCATATCTGATATCCTGTGATCGAAGCTCTGAACATGACAAAAAATAAGTGATCCCAGTGAACAACTGAAAGGTTTCTCCCACTTTTCATTCCAAAAAGTTCATGCCAAAGTTTTCTTGTGTGCTTTTAAAAGAAAAAAATTAAATACCGTTTGTCACAATATTGTACATACTGAAACTGGATTGTACATACTGAAAACTAAAGTGGCATGCAAAGAGGATAAAAAGGAAAAAGAATAATCTTATTTTCATGCCACTAGATTAAGGTTGATACAGATGGTTTTGATCCTGCTCTTGCAAACTTAAATAAAAAGCATCATTGCTTTGAGGAATTAGCTCGTACTGCACATGGGAGAAATGCAATGTGCACGTGGGCTTAGACTCTGCAGTGCAGGTCCTTCAGAGCTGAAAGACACAGAAAGTAACTAGGAGGAAAAGAATGGCTTTATAAAAAATTGCTCTAAACTTCAGAGCAAACATAACATTGAATAAAAATGCAAAAGGATGAGAACGTGGGGTACTGTTCCTTTAAAACAGGACACGAAATCTACTTGTACATACATGCTACTTGGGGCTGGTAATTTCAACATGAATATTAATTTACATTTTGAGACAAAATATACAAGGAATCCCAAATAGCTCCATAATGACAAATTTGTATCACTACATACTAAAATAAGAATGAAAACTAACACATGAAATGCATTTATGCAGTCCTTAAATAATAAGGTTTGCACACAGTGTCTGGGCAAAATTGTGCAAATTAATCCCACTGTAAGACTAGATGTCTGTCCTAATAGTCCCATAGGTGGGGAGTGCTGTGGGCACCCTGCCTGATGCACTTGGTTGTCGTGCTAACAGAAAGTTATACATGAAGGCAAAAAAGGTCACGTATATGAATTTACTAGTATCAGTCTGCAGATGAAATCACCAACACCCAGTCAGGCTCATTACCCTACAGAGCTCTAATGTCATTTTTTAATTCTTAATATAATTTTTAGGAAGTGAATAAAGTCCTTTAATTTCTCTGTTTTATGACTATGCAGTTTTAGTTTATGTTAGAAAGACTGGAGCTTAAAAATTTGAAATGAGAAGATATATACTGCTCACACTGCAAATTAAATGAGTATGCTATTTCCGAGTTTCAGCAGAAATTAAATTTTAGAGCAAAGCTTGTGAGTAATTCTAGTTAACATCAAAACATTAACATCATATATGCATGGTTCAGTATAAGCATCCAACCAAAGAGCAACTAAAAATATTGCACAAAATAATTTCAGCATGTTCATTTCCTCATAAAAATATTTTAACATCAAATCAATATTGCTCACAAGTTGAAGTTATTCAGATTGAGCATAGAATTCAGGAAGATGGGAGCTTCCCCAAAGTTTTAGCTTGTTTTTATGTTGCCTTGGACAAACAATGTACCACCTATGCCTCTAATAATGATCACCCACATCAATCACAAGTACCACGTGTCATATATAGATGCTGTAAATACAGAGTAACAAATGACAATACACTTGAAAAGACACAGAAGTATCATCAGTTTATGTAAAAAAAAAAATAATGCTATAGTATCAGGGCAATAAAACACATTATTATTCTTAATTAGAACAGAAAATATTCAGTGTTCAGATAAGAAGTGTTTATTGTAAAGATATAAAAGTTGAGGATAAGTGCAGAAGGTACCTGGAATTCTGAGACCTCCCGAAAACTGTTTTTCTTTATTCACTCTTAAATTTATGTATACCTATGCTAACCCTTCTCAGGTTCAGTGAAGAAAGACTTACACTTCAAGTTTTCCTCCCTTGAAATAAAAGACTTGCAGAACTGGATTACAACCCCCTGGAAACAGAGATTTAATAGAACCATCAAAAGGACCACAGCTGCACTATTGGATACCACCCTAATTAATATTACATAATCCATACAACACATGTGATCAATTTAGAGGTCCCAGGTGGTTCTTAAGTGAATGAATGCAATTTGTAAGCTCTGATCTGTCACTTCCACTTAGAGCAGAAGTGTCTACATTTCATATTACATTGTAATGCACGCTGTAAGCCTGTATCAGAACTCCAATTACTCATATAATGATCAAGTTCTACGGACATAATTAGGAAATGGGGAAGACAGGGCCTGTAAAATCACGAGACGATGGTAGAGAGAAAGGTAGGAAAATGTTACAGAAGCATCACCTGCTTGGAAAGCCTTCAGTTCTTGGCCATTGGTTGGCACCCGTGAGGAAGAATTTGTCAAGATCTGCTTTATTTTGCACAAAGCGGAAAAAATGTCGCAGCTTAAGCTGTATAACTTTGAAGGAAAATTAGGTGCTGAATCTGGGAAAACTTCAATAGAAAGTTTTCTGCATGCTTTATTTCCCACACCTACTCTGTTACGGCGGTTAAAAGGAAGTACGGTTTCAGTCCTTTAAAAAAGAGAAATATGTATAAATTCAGTGCTGATTGGCTTTGATCAGAAAATGAACTTAACTTACTAAAGCATAAGCAAGAGCTGCAGTTTTCCCAGTAAATTTTATAAATTCCAAAATTTGAACTACTGAACTATAGCCTCATTTAGAAAGACTAAAAGGTTACGCTTAGTTATGCTTGAAACCTGTTTCCATAGTAGAAATTGGAAAACTGAAATGTAACAGATCTGAGATCTTTCTCATAGGAAAGCCTTCCCATTTAAAAAAAAACGGGTACAACAAAAATAGCTTAATTTATAGCTAACTTTAATTAAACAACAAAAAAAGGGTCAAAACACTTCTAAAAGCTATTTAGAAATTTCCCAAAAAAAGATTATATGAAATGATAAAATATTTGGAAATGTTTAAATTTCACAGAAAAGAAAGCTTACAAGCCATTTTTGCAAGTGAATCAAATCCAAGCACTACCACTGAGGAAATCTCTAAGACAATTACATTTTGTCCCCAACCAGACTTCACAGTCAAGTAAACATTGTTTTGAAAGAAAACCAGTTACAGTAGAAGTTTGGGAAGGAAGGTCGTGAGCTGACAACCCCGGCTATGATACACATACAAAAATCCTTGTGTGCAGCTATTAACTCTTTTTTACAAAGTATAATACTTATAAATAAGATGCTGAAACAATTAATGTAATTTAAAATCATCCAGTATTGACTACAGAATAGTAAATCTAATCCACAACTAAAATAAATCCAATCTAACATTTTAGAGTAAATATACATGAAAAAGATACTATAATTACACTCACTAAATATGGCTCCAGATAATTATTATGCCAGCTTTATTGAAAGAAAAAATAAAATGAAAGAAGGGAAGAAAACTGTTTTAGAAAGGGGAGGGGAAACACCAGGGTAGTGATGTTAGCAATGTTCCTCTATGTCCTTATTTAATTCTGTGGCAAAGATCCCATTGACTTCAATAAGACTACAATTTGGCAGGAAAGAGACAAGCAAAATTAAATAGTTTCAAAACAATTTCAATACACTGTTTTCCCTTCTCAACTCTGACAGGCCTATTTCCTTTTTTTACCCCACTCTCCCCCCACTTTTATTGTTGTCGCAGTTGCTGTACTTCAGTAGAGAAAGTGGTTCTTCATCAGCCTCTGAAGTGCTGGATTATGTGTGGAGAAAACACACCAACGCCCATCACACATGGAAGATCATAATAATCACAGTAAAAATGTATTTAGTGTCAGTGTGGTTGTGTCAGTGGTCAATGTGAGTAAAGTGTAAAACTGTAAATGGAAATCTGCATAGCCTGAGTTGTTAATAACAACCATCACTCAATGTTTATACTGATCCAAATCAAAAAGCAATGAGAGGGAAACAAAGAGGGGGAAAAGAAAAGTGAAAAACTGTGTGGTATGGAAGTATCAAACCTGCTGTGAGGTAAATAACGGAAATTATTACTAATCAGCCTAACATTTTTAAAAACAGATCCTTCAGAAAGAAGGATTGCATTGCACCAACTATTATATGTAAAACAAATTCCAGTATTTCAAATACAGAGAGATTTAAGATGTTTCATTACTCTGGAAAATGGACATTAACTGCTATGGCAGCAATTAGGAAAAGGAAAAGGTCAGAGAAACACTTCTCTTTTCCACTACCAAGAATTATTTATATAGAAAAAAATCTGTCTCAAGGATGCAGAAGATTCCCACAGCACTGTCACAGATTTTGAATACTCTGTTATTCCACACGATGAGTTACCTCACGGCCGGGCTGTGGCTGGGTGCCGCAAGCAGCCATCCCCCCCGCTGGGCCCGTGCGGCGCAGGCGCCTCGCACCGTTACGCTCAACACTGCTCCACAGCTAATCTTTTTACAATGAACTTAATCCAGTTAACAGCAAAGAAAGGAGAAATGTCAGAGTAATTGGATAACAGCCTGAGATTCGGGTAATTATTTCATTATGGCAGCAGACGCTGTTTGAGGCGGGGGATGCCCACCAGCACTGCCGGGCCATGGCGGCCCGCAGCTCTGGAGGGCGACTGGCAGAACACCACCAGCGGCCTCACAGAAATTAAAACTGTATTCAGGACAAATTTAATTTGCATCATGTTTTTGTTAACAACAAGCCAAGTAGCTTACCTTACCAGCCCTGGAATACTACACAACATCCCAATAGCCTTGTCTTTCCCTTACGTTTTCTACAGTCTCTTCTTCCAGCTCTGGTTCCTCAGCAGCCCCGCGACCGCCCAAGGTCACCTTCCCTCCTTTTTGTCCCTTTGCTCCCAGCTGTGTCCCATCAACATAGAGAAGGGCAGCAACCTGGCCACCATGTGGGACAGGCCAGGAGCCAGCACCCTGCTGGGGTCTGGCTGGTGAAGGGAGTGTGGTGGCAAGAGGGTCTCCGGGGGGGGGGCTGCTCCAGTGGGGACCCATCCCCAGCCGCAGGGACAGGGCAGCCATGACAGCAGCTGTGAAGCCCTTAGACCCCTCTCTATGCCCCCCAGTCTCTGCTGAGAAAGGGCAGCAGGCTCCCCTGCATGGCACTGCCCCTGTGCTCCAGGAGAGTACAGATGGCCTGGGCACAGCCAGGTACATGAGGTCCCACCTCAGACTCCAACGTTTTTCCACAGCTCCTTGACCTTCCTGCCAGTTTTGCCAGAAGTTCAGTTCTGAGGCAGATGGACAGAGGGAGCACTTAGGAATGGAACTCTTCTATTGAGGAGAGCGCTGTTTCAAATGTATAATAAGATAGCCTGCAATATTTACATGGCTATCACCTAATACCGACCAAGTATCTCCATGTCTATCAACTGACCAAAGCGCTGACAGAGAAAGTGCTCTGTCTCAGATCTCTGCCACCACCTCTTTCGATGCCACATGCACAGGTTCCCCAGAGGTGACAAAGCCAGATGTGTGGAGACTGATCCTCACTCCTGTGGACCAACAGTGACACCTGGGGGAGAGAGAGGCAGGAGGAGCAGAGCTCCCTCCATTTCCTCTGGTACCAGGAGCAGCTGAGCAGATGATCCATGACCAGCCACCCACCCTGCACACCAAGCCTTTCACCCCTTGGTGAATTCCAACTCAGTTTTGAAAAAGTAAGTAACTTCGTAAATTTTAAGGTCTGGTTATCCCTTTGTCACCAGTGGATCTGAACATCTTGTGTTCCTTGTAGAGTGGCATTAGCTTGACAGGAGGAGCTCACTGGTCACCCAGCCCCATTTCACACCCAAAATGAGAAAACCACACAGATATTTGCATTCCTTTGATTTGTAACACAAATTCTAAATGTTGCTTACTACAGATGTAAGACTTTTTCCATGACAACATTTATATTTCCTTAAAAGAATGTAAGAAGCCAAGAGAGGAATTATAGTATGATTTTGGACTAAAATAATAAGATTTTACAAAAAAAAGAATAAGATTTTTTTTTAAAGTTTGGAGTGGACATTTAAAATTCCATGTGAAAAACTCTGTATCTTGTGCTAATTATAGAGTGAAAAAGCAAACTTAATGGTGTCTCAACAAAGGAATAAATGACCTCCCACTTTCTTCTTCCCTTCTTTCAATCTGCACCAGCTTCTCAACTCCCACACTTGACTTTTTGCCTCCCTTCTGAACAACCTGCCTCCCTGACCACAGTGTCACTGTTTATTTATTCAGTCTTGTCTTCAGGGCAAAGGGCTGGGGAGAAGGTTCCTGTCTGCACTGAATTGTTCCCCCACTTTCCTCCACTGAGAGGTGAAGGAAGATGGAGAAAGAGATAAGGCTTCAGCAGACAAGGAGACAGGAATGTCAGCAGTGTCCTCTCTCCACCATGCTGTTGGTGCAGACAGAGCACCCCAGGGGGGCAGGGGCAGCCTCTGCGGCCTCACACACGTGAGGAATGAGTGAACGAGCAGTTCCAGTTACTCACTGGAGTTGCTTTGCTCTGTGGGTGGCCCTGAAAATAAAGTCTAGTTATCTGAAAATAAAGTGCAGGTCTTGAACAACTATTTCAGCATTCCAATGAACTGCAGAGATACCTGCGATAACACATTGTCATCTCAAATATTCATCCTGGCTTTCTATAAATCTGATTAACAAAAATCATAGCAAATTACTCAGTAGTAGGTCAACTTGACAACAGCTGTTCCCTTTTCTTTGACTTCATTTGCTGCCTGTAGCTCAAAGCAATGTTGTTTCAGGGGTCTTGCATAAAGTATTAAATTTGTTTTTCTATTTTCAAGTGAATATCAAAAGGCATTAAGAAGCCATTATTTTTTTTAACTCAAACTCTTCTTTTGAGAGAAGTATTTCAGAGAAATGGCTCATCCTGATCCTGCAACAATTCTTTTTCCTCAAACACCTACTTCCTCTCCCCCTTATATGACCACTCTACTATTCCCTCTCTGAAGAAACACAGTATTCTGCACCTCCACACCATCGACTCTTTCTAGACAAACTCATGGGACCAACACTTTGGGCAGGTTTATGTGTTGCTCAAGTTGCATTACATGACATCAGAAGGCATTTGAGCAGAGCACCCCTCCAAGAGCAACAACCACTGCTACCAGACAGTGCTGCAGCTCTTTCCCTTCACAGCCAGGTGAGCAGAGGAGAGGAGAACCTGGTCGCAGCTGCTTATGGCACGCAGGGCTTGGAGAAAGGACAGGTCATGGCACTGGATTGATTACGAGCAAGAGAAGTCTGAGGAGGAAGCTACTGAAAGATCCATGCTTAGATACAGGAGGAAGTGCCTTATAGGTTGTGCTGCTTATTGCTATAAAAGACTTTGTTCCTCCTGAAGATCATTTTCTGTTTTAAGACTGCCTTTTCTATATACTTAAGGTTAGGAAGCAGAAAACAATGTAGGTAGTTGAAAAGTTTCACAGACAGAATTGGTAATTTTAGTTTGCATGAAACAGTAATAGTAAGGGATCGCAAAACACTAATAAGAAAATTGACTGTTTCTGAAGCATGACTGGAAAGTCTGAATTATTGAATAAGGTTCACGTAATCAGTGCAGAAAAGACAGAATAAGGCAATATACTTGAACTAGTATATTGCTATGCCTGTGTTAACTCACACATTTCAGATCTCGTTTCATCTTAGGAGAAGAGTACATCTCAGAGATAGTGACCACATGGGTACTTAGAGCAGCAAATCAAACTGTCCCAGGCAAAAGCAACACCTAACGCACCCACAGCCGAGTAAGCTGACCTAACCTTGCTGCTCTCTGCATCTCTTCTGGACAGCAACGCTTCCCACGTACTTCAAGAATGAGTTCCTGCTGCAGCCACGCTAAGGGCACACAGTCATCTCAGCTAATCTCACCAAACACAGGGCTGAATCCTTCAGAGGGAAACAATCATAACACTTTGCCGGTACATTAGGATATTTCCCACTTGAATGCAAATCAAGAAAATGGTCAACAAATCAGAACAAAAGAAGATAGGAAGTATTTATGCTGTGATAAGGATGGAGAGAATACATATGAATGAAATACTGAAGCTGAGTGGAACAGCATCTGTCAGATAACAATCTTACAAGCTTCCTTACTAAATAAGGAAAGGACAGAATAACACTGCACAATCATCAGGACTAGAAATACCAAGCACTATTAACAACGTATCCACTCCCTGTAAGTTCAGGCTACAGTTTTATAAAACAGCTTATTAAAAAATATTTCCCTTTAATCATATATACAAGAGCCCATAAAATGTGGGAAGTGTGGTTCAAACTTAGTGAACCGACTCCCCAAACCATAAAAGGACCTACTTTTTTGCACAGTTACATGCAAAATTTACAACTCTTACAACAGCCAGATGACTTTTTAGTCATTCACACTCAGGAGGCATTAAAACTGCACTAACTCAGCTGATAGATTGTAATTATTACCAAGTCCCCAAAAGCTATTGGTCAGGGAATAACTGAAAGTCCTGAAAATGTTAATAATTATTTAGAAATGACCCAAATGTTAGTGCACTATTAAAGCTAGGAAGAGTCGTGGGATCAACAGGAAACAAAACCTAGTTATCAAATACTGAATCACTGAATTTATAACTAGTGAAAACAAAACGTTCTGCAGGCATGGGTCATACCATACAATGTAGGACCACACAAATTCAATGGCCTTTTGAAAAATTACATTTTAAAGATAGAACTGTGCATGAAAATTTAATTAATCAAAAAGCGTAAGGACTCTATGCTCCTGCAGTCGATGACAAAATAAAGTTTACCCTGGGTTTTAAAATAGTCACCCTGTTGTCCACAGGTTTTTCAGTATTGTCAGGGCAGAATACTGCATATTTCGAATAGAAGACAAGAGGTTTGAAGTCTTGGCCAGGTAGGCCATGGGAGACACAAAGCCACTGGAATAAGAGTCATCAGCAAACTGGTGGCCTCCCGGGTGGCCTCTGTCTACTTTCCCAGTGTTGGTGGACACTGCGGGTCAAGAATCTGTTCTAGAGCAGAGAAGGAGAGACGGTGCTTGCACACACGGGTGTTTGCAGGGGTGCACAGGTCCTGTTGTAAACCTTACATTTTTCTTTAAGGGGGTGAATTTCAAATGCTTCCACGCACTTAGGAACTTAATTGGTTGTGAAATATGCTGAAGAGTTCAAAAGTGTTCGTTGATATAAAGAAAATAATTTCTTGTGAAAGATGTTGGTGGTATTGTACTTTATTTTTATACAAAATTTTGGAAATGATCTCTAATAAATTTTAGTGAAGATGGATCATTATTCTAAAAGGATGAAATGGACAAGGGGAAAAATAAATATAAGTAGAAGCCAGAGCCCGCTAAAGCTGAAGTTAAAAGAGACCTCATTTTTCTTTCCATCCTGAATATTATAGCTGTAACAGCTTTATTACTACAGCTTTATATATGTTTACATTTTTTGCTGATTGTTGGCATTACAGCCACATCTGGTATCATTTTTCTTAACTTACTATTACCATTTGTAACATGTTCCCCCCACATTCCCTGAGCCTCTCAAGGATCAATCTTCCCTTGCCATTCCACCCCATCTTGCCCTCCTGCCTACTCCTCTAAGTGTCATACTTTATAAGACCTTCTTTCAAGAGGTAATGACAACATGAACAAACCTTTTTCACTACTTTTTTGTTGTTTTTTTTTCTTTTTCCTTCCTTGTTTTTTTTTTTTTTTTTTTTTTAATGAGTAAGAATGCAAATAGAAGAGCTGATTTGACAGCCTGACTGGCTGTGCTAGCTCCCCTCTCAGAACCCTAATTCCAACTCCCACTCTGATGTGTTAGCCAAACAACATATTTAATTAGATCATGCTGGTAGTACCAGGCCCAGATAACCGTTTCACTGGCAGCATTTTACTAAACTGATCCAAAGGCCAATATCTCAGCTTCTACAGCTTAAAATAAATTCATACTCTGTAGCCTGAAATTTATCACCTGGGAGACATCCTGCTCCTTCATTCAGCACTGAGTTATGGGGAAACTGCCATCCTCCAGAGCACATCCACATCAAAGAGAAACTACAGGTCCCCCCTTTCCTTCTTCCATGTTTCTACTTTCAGGTAATTAACAATCTGTGACATTTGCACATTTTCAAACTAATTGAGAACGTACAAAATAAATTTTTAGATCAAGTACAGTTTTGAAACCTGAGGGAATCTTCCAATCCTCCTATTAATGAAAAACAAAGTTCTAGATTTTTTTTTACATTGAAGGAATCAAATTTGTCATTAGAACAGAAAATAGTTTGTTAACTGGTTAAAGATAAAGGTTTCAACTGTTTCAGTTATTCAGAAAATACTTGTTTCACACTTGCATTTATATAGGAAAATATAATGAAATCTTATAGAGCCAAATGAAAATTACATAACTGCCAAAAGAATTGTCAGGGACAGAGCTTAGGGAATGTCCCTATCAAGAAAGCAACACAGCTAAATTTGGAAAATTTTATTATTCTACTGTCCCTGTAGGCATCTAATAGATATTTATGTTAAAGAAAAAGCTATGTAGGAAAAAAGATAGAAAAAAACTCTAGCAAGACTACAGAAAATAGTACAATACCTTCTGGAACAGTTTTGGTACTGTCTAAATGGAACTGTCACTTTGGGGTGGCCTTGCAACTGTTGGAGAAGGTTGGATTTGGTGGCTAACGGCTGAAATCACAGCATCAGCACACGAAATCAATGATCCTATCACAATACTAAGCATTTAGGTCAAAGTAGAGGTTTGGAGCAGCGGTAAAGGGGAAGGAATCCACTGTGCAATAGGTATCAAGCAGAAGGACCCTGTTCCAAAGACATTCCCATATAAAGACGTACCCTGACAGGGTAACAGTTTCTGAGTCCACAGAGTTTTTCAAGGACTTGACTTCAATGCCAACCTCCCCCATGAGCTGCCTGTTACAGAAAATTTACTGAGTGGAGAATAGGCCATAAATTAAGAAAAAATTTTAACAACTGAAAGGTTAATAGTTTTGTAATGCATTTTGCTCTAGTCTATCACAGTGTTTAAAGAACAAATAATATGAATATTTCTGAGACCTGGACAGGCTGGAGAGCTGGGCAAGGAAGAAC